>BQKN01061960.1:95090-136148 GCA_022839385.1 Asparagus kiusianus
TTACATTTATTTCTTTATTTTGCCTGTTTTGTACCTACACTTCTTTTAATTCCACTAGAGGATATTACTGTGATTGGTGAAATGTGTTATTGCACAGTATGGGTGCATGACAGGTTTGGTATCTCTGGGTTTAGCTTGGAATTCCTAGCGGACTCTATACATAAATCCTAGAAAACTCTATCCTAGCTCCACAATTTAACACATGAATGATCCTAAGGATGCTGAAACTAGAACTTTAATACCAACTGTGACGCCCTAGGGTTCACACAAGGCTGCAGTCCAAGGTGAAACCCGGATTGTCAAACCTGCCAAGCACCAAACACCATGCTACGACATGTTTCACCATCACAGTCACTATCTCTCTAGTGGAAACAACAAATAGGTGAAGGTACAAAACAGGAAAGTAATAGAAGTAGTACAAAATCAGATATGTACAGAAGAAGTATATCAACAAATGAGCCCAACTAAAATAGAATGAAAATATCTCTGAGTCTAAAATACATCTCAACACAACGAGTCAAATGAAATCTCACTAAGGCACTCAGCCTCTACACAATGAATACAACTCTAAAGTCTGAACAATGAACATAACTATATAGTGGAGCTTCAACTACTAAAACTGTGCGACGGCGACTATGCTAGAACTCCGTCATCCTACGGCTCTCCGAAATTCTAATCTGCCTGAAAGATATAATTTAAACAAAAAGAATAACAACAAGAGCGTCAGAGCGCTACAACAAGATCACTTCCATCCGTCCCCAAGGGAAGGGCTGCTAGATGAAGTGGAGGCTCTATCTATTAAGCATAGTCTAGGTTTCAAGTGCTTCTTCTAATAATGGTAGCAATGAAGGTAAGGAGAGTAGGGTTTGTTATTTTAAGGCAATCTCAAGTTAAAAACAACATGGATGATGGAGAACTATGATTGCTATTTTTTTGGATGTCAAACTATCTATCTGGGTCAAAGTGCAAAATTTTTTAAATGGAAAGATAGGCTCTTCTCCCCCAAGCTCAAAGGATATATGATAAGAAATTATGAAAACACTATTAATAAGGAAAGAATGGACAATGATGATAGTGATAAATTGAGAATTAGGTAAAATAAATTAAGAGATAAGAAAATGAAATTGAAGGGAAGAGAGGAGAAATTACTTGAGAATGAAAATATTATCTATATGTATACTACATATAAAAGAGGATTGCCTTGTCAAACCTTTTAATTTCTATTTTTATTATTTTAGGTTTAAAAATTCTCAAATATGCCATTGGCTTTATTTTAATCATTCACTAATTATATATAACCTCTCATTAATTATTCATTTCCTCATTTTTTAAAACATTTGGTAACATTATTATTTTATTATTTAAGTATGTTGTTTCATAGAAAATTTAAAATTTATCTCTAATTTATCTTCACATAATATTTAAAATTTTAGAAAAAATTAAAAAAATAAGAACAATTCATTAGGTTTATGCCTTGTACCTTTCGGTTTCATCTCTTATGGAGGACTATCTGTTACCTTTCATATTACTAGCCTTTTAAAAGTATGATAATAATATAAAAATAATTTGTATTTATTGAAATTGTATAGTATTTAATAGTATAATGATTTTAATAGTATTTTTTTAATTAATAAATTATACTATAATTTAATAATTATGAAATTTAGTAAATTATTTACTAATAGTATAATTATTAAATTAAAATGTAGTTACTAATAATATTATAAGTATGCTATGTATAATATTATTATATTTAAAAGAAAAGAAATTATTTAATACATGATAATTTTTTTAATAATCTATGAATAAATTATAATAATTATCGAAACTAAACAGTTAATCATTCAGTCTTTATAGATTGTTTTATCATATAATTTATTCATTTAAATAAAATTATAATTATTCATAATTTATATTGTTATGTAAGTCATTTTATTATTTTGCAGCCAACAAAAAATTATAAAACATAAAACAAAATAGGTATGCACTCGTGCAAAGCACGTGCACTATACTAGTAGGGAGGAAAAAATGATTTGGGAAAATATGAGGCTCATTTGAGAGAGAAAGAAGAAGACCTAAAGAGGTATCCTTGTTCTTCTGTCAAAAAACTAACACCATTAGTAGGACTTTAACTACGAAAAACTTAAGATAGTTAATTGCCATGAAAACAAATTAGAATATTTAAGTGCCAATATGAGAAAACTTTATAGTATTTAAATGTCATTTAGCCAATTTGTACTAGTAAATTGGCGATAATTGTAACCTCCGGATCCATTGAAAAAAACCCTAAGGCCTTGCTTGGCAAACTATTGAAACCGAGCCAAGTTCAAACCTGGTCTAGTTTTAGTATCGCTTTGTGATTGGAAAAAATTGGGCGAGAGCTACCTCAATTATTTTTAGTTCATTTTTGAGTCTTTTTGATATGGTCTCAGTCAATAGCTTAAAGAATAATGTTCTATTTGGGGTAAGAACAAGAACCACACTAATTTTTATTTGAAATATAATAGCCTTTTTACTAACATATGCAAGTGCTTAAATACAAGAAATTTTCCAAAGCCCTAGCCTATAAAATCTCAACAACTAATAACTTGGCCTCGATCACAACAATTCTGGCCAGTTAGTTTTATTTTACTTGACCTATTAAAAAGGAAATACAAGAAACAAAATAGCTAACTTAATGACAACAGCTGCCAGCTGCCACCACGACCACTTCATGCATGATTCCCCATGATCAGTTCAACTATCCTAAATATCTAGGATTTAGCCTTCTTTCCCTGCTGGATCATCGCACCTCATCAATACCCACCGCCTTAAGAGTGAGCTTGTCCTCAAGCTCGATGTTAGGAAATTGTTGAAGCACAATCTCTGCCAGTTCCCATGTCGCGTCCTCTGGAGACAAAATTTTCCACTGCACCAGAATTTCATTACTCATTTTCCTCCATGTTTGGTCCACTTTTGATCAAGAATCCTATGAGGTTCCAGTACAGGTGCGCCATCATCATTTATGGGTGGGGCATCAGTTGAAGGCTGGGTGTTATCTCCATGGTATTGCTTGAGTAAGGACACATGAAAAACTGGGTGCACTTTGGCTGTAGAAGGTAAGTCTAATTTGTACGCAACTGGGCCCAACTTCTGTGTGATGACATAAGGGCCATAGAACCGACTGGACAGTTTGTGATATGCTCGTTTGAAAATAGTATGCTATCGATATGGTTGAAGTTTGAGAAGGACCATGTCTCCAACTTCAAAGTTGAGCTCCCTTCGTTTAGCATCCGCGAGTTGACGCATCCTGTTGATTGAATTTGCCAAATTTAACTTCAGTTGTCTTAATAATTCATCCCTTGTAGCTAAGACATGATCCACCTCTTGAACATAAGAGTTGCCTGGTAGATATTGTGTGAGTGTAGGTGGTGAACGACCATAAAGAGCCTCAAATGGTGTCATTTTTGTAAACTCGTGATAAGTTGTGTTGTAACAGTACTCTGCCCACGCGAGATAGTTGCTCCATTTTCGAGGCCACTGGTGTACGAAACAACAGAGATATTATTCTAGGCAGCGGTTGACAACTTTCATTTGTCTGTCGGTTTGGGGGTGATAGGATGAGCTGAGATTGAGTTTAGACCCTGATAGTCTGAAGAACTCCTGCCAAAAATGACTAATAAAAATAGGGTCACGATCACTTACTATTGATCTCGGCATGCCATGGAGTCAGACAATGTTGTCCACAAATTTTCCTGCTACTAGTTTTGCTATAAAAGGATGAGTGAGGGGAATGAAATGTGCAAACTTACTCAACCGATCCACACCACCATTATAGTGTCTTTCCCAAATGAGCTTGACAATCCTTCAATGAAATCCATTGAAATATCTTCCCACACCTTATCCGGTATTGACAATGGTTGTAAAAGGCCCGATGGTGCTGAGGTGTCATACTTTGCTCTTTGGCAGATGTCACATTTCTTTACATATTCTCGGACAGTGTTGATCATGCTAGGCCAGTAAAATTGTTGCCTCAACCACTGAAAAGTTCTGATCACCCTTGAATGTCCACTAATTTTGGAATTGTGCAACTCAAATAGAAGTTGTGATCTTATTGACTCATCATTTGGAATTACCACGCGTCCCTTATAGAAAAGAAGCTCATCTCTACATCTAAAATTGCTTTTGGACAGTGAGTTGACTTGGGATTTTAGATGTTGGATATATTCATTAGTTTTGGATGCTTGCCAAATGTCATCCCAAATTCCCATGCTAGCTACATGGATCACATTTAGAGCTGAGTTGTTGTGACACCTAGACAATGCGTCGGTAACAGTATTGTCACGTCCCGGACGATATATGATTTTATACTCGTACCCCATAAATTTTTCCATCCATTCCTATTGTTCAGGCATTGCCACACGTTGTTCCAAGAAAAATTTCAATCTCCTCTGATCAGTTTTGATGAAGAACTTGCGCCATAATATATATGGTCTCCACAATCGTATGTCTTCGATAATAGGTAACATCTCCTTAGCATAAATGGACCACGATTGTTTGGTGACCCCTAAGGCTCGACTCATAAAGGCTAGTGGTTTACCTTGTTGAGTCAAAATAACACCAATGCCTTCCCCAGATGCGTTGGTTTCAATAGTGAAAGGCTCATCAAAATTCGGCATGGCCAATATAGGAGTAGTAGTCATAGCCTTTTAAAGAGTTTGGAAGGCTTTCTCCGCTGCATCATCCCACACAAATTTTCCTTTTTTGAGCAAATTTGTTAAGGGTCACGTGATCACACCATATCCCTGCACGAATTTGTGGGTAGTACCCTGTGAGCCCAAGGAACCCACAGAGATTAGTGATCGAGGTTGGCCTGGGCCATGCTAACATAGCTTCAACTTTCTTCATGTCTACTTTGACTCCTTGGTCAGATATCATATGCCCTAGGTACTCCAGTTCAGTTTGGCCAAATTCACACTTGGAAAGTTTAACGTAGAATTTGTGGTGTTGGAGGATGGCTAAAGCTTGTCGAACATGCTCCAAGTGCTTGCTCCATAATGGACTGTAAATGAGAATATCATCAAAGAAAACCAAAATAAATTTTCTTAAATGAGAACGAAAAATGGAATTCATCACTGATTGGAAGGTAGATGGGGCATTGCATAGTCCAAATGGCATCACTAAATATTCATAGTGTCCATTGTGGGTTCTGAAGGCTGTCTTAGGAATATCATCTAGACTCACACGAATCTGATGGTAGCCTGCTCAGAGGTCCAGCTTAGTGAAGTAAGCTGCTCCATATAGTTTATAGTTCATCCAACATATCTTCCACAGTGGGAATTGGAAATCTGTCTTTGATAGTGACTGAATTGAGAGCTCGATAATCTGTGTAAAAACGCCAAGATCCATCTTTTTTCTTAACTAGTAGTACCGGGGAAGAAAACGGGCTGGAGCTTGAGTGGATCAATCCTCTGTTCAACATTTCTTGCACTTGTCTTTCAATTTCGTCTTTTTAGAAATGAGCGTAATGATAGGGCCGTACATTTACTGCATCCGTTCTACCTTTCAATGGTATTGTATGCTCTATCTCGTGTGAAGGGGGCAATTTTGTAGGTTCCTGGAACACATCTCGAAATTGTCCCAAGAGTGTCTCCATCACTGGTTGCATCTTTCTTGCATCTGGCTGTTCTTGAACAAACAAAGCAAATATGAATTGTTATTGTCGGGTTTCCTTAACTATGCAATTGGCTGACATGCCCTGGATGGGAGGAGCCTTTATACCCTGCAAACATCTCAATTTCTGATCCTACATAGATTTCATAGTTAAATCCTTCCAATCACAATTTATGGGACCCAGTGTCTCCAACCATTGAATGCCCAACACCAAATCAATTCCATGTAATGGTATAGAAAAGAAATCGAGTAAGAATGGAGTACCTTGTAAGCTGACTGCCACTCTATTATACTTGCCTTTGCAGCACAAATCATCCCCATTTGTGACTCGAACAGGGAATGGTTTAGTTAGGTTTATAGCCATACTCATGATGCTTTCAACTCTATCACTCACAAAGTTATGAGTAGCTCCATTGTCAATTAAAGCAATCAGGTTATGAGAACCCATCACAGCCTCAATCCGCATTGCATTCGGACCCGTCCATCCTGTCAAAGCATGGAGAGTTATTCCTGGTCCTTCTTCCTTGGTCAAGCTACCTTCCTCAGATTCTAGCATTAAAGATGAATCATCCTCATAGTTCGGCCCCTCCAAGATCATTAGTTTTGGCCCTTGGCACCTATGCCCCATTGTGAATTTCTCGTTACAATTGAAGCACAATCCTTGTACCCTACGCTTTTGCATCTCCTCCCAAGATAAACGCTTGGCTCCCACTTGATTATTAGTGTTGGTTGTTGCAGATGGAATAACGGATGCTCGTGTAGTGCCAAACTGGTTTGTTCTTCTTTGTTTTGATAGTTGTTCCTCCTTCATCCGCGCAAGGTTCATAGCCTCTTTGACTGTTTTTCGTTTAAACAGGCGGATTCCATCAGCAATTTCAGTTTTAAGGCCACCCATAAAAGTTCCAATGAGGGCTTTTTGTGTCCATCTGCGAACCCGAGTCCCCAGTTGTTCAAACTCTTTCTGATAGCCTTTCACCGTACCCATTTGTCTGATCCTTGATAATGCTTCATCTTAATCTTCTGCATCGGTTGGTCCAAATCGAGACCTAATTTCATCCTCAAATAAATCCCAACTGATCTCCCTCTGTTCTTCACTCATAGCTTTTTTTAACCACTGCCACCAAAGGTTAGCTTCCCCTTCCAAATGGTATGCAACAAGTCTCACTTTTTGATCATCCGCTACCTCATTAAAATCGCAAAACTGATTTACTCGATTGAGCCAGACCGTTGGGTTATTCCAAAGAATTTGGGAAACTCTAGCTTAGTTAACTTTGACACGAATGATTTGTCAACATCACTGGAGTCTTTGTGTGATAGACTCTGCCCCTCGTGGCTTTGGTTTCTAGGTGATCCTTGGCTAGGCAAAAGTGATTCAGATAACTTCAGGATTGTGTCCTCTAGCTTTTGCATTTTACTGTCCAAGCCAAGCTTGATACGTTGCATTCCTTCATGAATTCCTCCCAGCTCTCTCTCAAGTGCCTCAATGCGATCTTTGTTGGTTGCCATAATCGAGCTCCGATACCAATGATATGGTCCCAGTCAGTAGCTTAAAGAACAATGTTCTATTTGCGGTAAGAACAAGAACCACACTAATGTTTATTTGAAATCTGATAGCCTTTTCACTAACATATGCAGGTGCTTAAATACAAGAAATTTCCCAAAGCCCTAGCCTATAAAATCTCAACAACTAATAACGTGGCCTCGATCACAACAATTCTGACCAGTTAGTTTTATTTTACTTGATCTATTAAAAAAGAAATACAAGAAACAAAATAGCTAACTTAATAACAATAGCTGCCAGTTGCCAGGATGACCACTTCATGCATGATTCCCCATGACCAGTTCAACGGACAAATTTTCAAAACCAACCGTTTTAGGATTTTATTTGCAAAAACCGACCCATTTTCAAAATAATTGCAAAAACCGATCTCTTTTCAGCCCAGCGCTGAAAAGAGGTCGGTTTTTGCGAAAAATTCTCCGAAACATCACGGGAGTTCAACTCCCGTGAAGTTTATCAAGAAATTAAACTTCACGGGAGTTGAACTCCCGTGAAATTTATTTTCCGCTTAAAACTCCACGGGAGTTCAACTCCCGTGGAGTTACAGTCGAATTTCCAGAGAACCGATCTCTCGGTTCTCTGGAAAATTAGGACTGCAACTCCCGTGAAGTTTAACTTCTCGATAAACTTCACGGGAGTTGAACTCCCGTGATGTTTCGGAAACTTTTTTACAAAAACCGACATGTTTTCAGCGCTGGGCTGAAAACAGGTCGGTTTTTGTAATTATTTTCAAAATAGGGCATTTTTTACAAATAAAGTGCTAAAAGGGTTGCTTTTGAAAATTTGTCCCGAGTTCAACTATCCTAAATATCTAGGGTTTGGCCTTCTTTCACTGCTGGATTGTCGCACCTTATCACTTTTAACTAGGCTAGAATAGAATCGACCCTACTTGATTCAATTCTAACCTGGTTAAAAAATAAAATACGGTAATTTGCGGATCAGGCCCCAAGACCCCGATACTAGAACGCTCTTGTGTCGCACGTGCAAAAAAATCCGAGGCGGGTATCCATTACCTTAAACTCTTCCGCGAGTTTACGTACCGATGCGAGCCCCAACCCATAAACCCTCGTTCTCCTCCTGCTGCTAATCAAAACCAAGCCCAAGGAATTCTTCCAAGCTGGTAAAATCTCTACCGCCACAGTTTCAGAACTCTTTTCAATGGCAGAGCTCGAAAGAGGCGACGGCGGCGGACGACCGCCACGCTCAATCCCTTCCGGCGACGGGACGGTGTGGGCCGATGCTTCTCCCTTGATCGCCGCAGCTTGCAATGGTACTCCTCTAATTTCTTTTTTGTATTATCATTATCTGATTAAACACTGAAACCCTGTGAATCTTTTGTACAAAGTTGATGGCGTTCGAAGAATGGAAGAACTATCGTTTGTCCCATTTGTGAATTTGCAACAATTTAATGGTTTTTTGAACATATAATTGTTTCTTTTTACCAAATGGGGGGAAAGGACATTTTTTTCCTGATATCTTCGTTTTTACACATTGTATACTATTATGTCAGATTGTTTTGCAAACATCAGCCATTATTTGCTTTCAATTTGAATGCCAGCCTGAGAAATTTCTCAATTCCTCTGTCTTTAGTTTCTTTTCTCTTTCTTTCTTTTTTTTTCCTTTTTTTTGTGCTTTCCTGTTGTTTCACCATGAAGTGGGCAAAAGTTGGATGTGTGCCTAATTCATGTTTCAATAACCTATTAATCTGTCCTCTTCATTAATTAATACTTTTACCTTGTAAGGTTACGTCGTTTGTATACATCGTTATAGTCAAAATTTAGTTTGACGGTTTATAGATTAACGATGTACATCAAGCAAACTTGATTCTTAACTTGTAATAAAACCATTAAAATTATGTGCCAAGGCCTCTAGTTCAATTATCACTCATGGAAAGGGAATGCGAATGAGGGTAATTGCACCAGTAACTGTTCATAACTAGCATTTAATCTGTGCAATATGCGGACAATCATTGTATCTTTCATAATAATACAACCATAAGAAGACTACGCTATATCACATATAAACACCACAGTAATGATTGCGCACATTAAAACATAATGTTTGGTTTATGTGTGTGTTTATACAGTGAAATAAAAAGGAGAAGGCTATATGCATTTAAGAAAATACAGGAAAAGTTAAACTAGCTAGATTAAAAGCAGTCAATGAAAGGGTCCCAGTTATGTTTTCCTACTCTTGTAGTTATATGCATATTTCAGAAGAAGCAATTACAGCAGCTATAATTTGGAAGACAGATCACCATACAATCCTTAACAGATACAAAACATTAGAGTCGCTTTAGCCTCTCCATAGTTTCATACATCTGTCAGAAGACATGGCTGGTTAAAATGATAAGACTCCTAACTTCTCACGATTGTCTTCTGCAACCTCAATTACCAAATAACCTTATCATAATTCACTTCTTTAAAAATTTTTCGTCTAAATACATGTTTGCCGCTGTCATCTGGAAGAAATCTAAGGGCATATCCAAAAGATATAGGAAGTCTGTTTTCTAGACAGAACATTAGGTGCCTACTTCCTCATATGGTTCTTTGATAAGTTTGCAATATGGTTGAGTTGCCCCCAATACCTTCTCTTATTTTTGCATGGATGTCAAACCTTAAAGGAAAGTAGGGAAATACCATGTATTGTAAGGAGATATAGGAACCTATGACTATTATCTGTAAGAAAAAGTTGCTGCTTGTAGTTGGGAACACACTCTTGCAGGAAATTGCTGTGCGTAAATTTGTTTGTCAATGGCCACATAATTTGTTTCCCATATTAAACACACTTGCATCACATATAGTAATCTTCAAGATCTCATTAAGGAAACTATTAACAATGAATGGCTGATTTGATTGTAACCCATGCAAGGTCTTTAGCTAGTGAAAGTCAAATATTTTATTAAACACGCTTATCACATATAGTAACCTGTCAAGATCTCATAAAGGAAAATAGGCTCCCACATAACTGCTTTCCCATATTAAACACACTTGAATCACATCTAATGACCTGTCAAGATCTCATTAGTGGAAAGTAGTACCTGCGAACATCAAATTTGATTGTGATCCATGCAAGACTTTTAGCCCATGAATGTGAAATCTCATATTAAACACTCTTATATCACATCAAATTACCTGTTAAGATCTCATTAAGAGAAATAAGGGCCCACAATTTCTTGCCCATGATAAATCCCCATTTATCACATCTAGTGACCTGTCATAATTTTGCTAAGGAAAATATTGCCAATGAACGCCAAATCTGATTGTAATCTATGCAAGACTTTAACCAGTGAAAGAGAAATTAATTTGTTGGTTTTGTTGATGTATACAATACTTAAGAGGCTTGGAGCTGTGGATTTCTGTAGAAAAAATTAGGTGTTCCTGTCGTCTTTTTCTGAAATAAAAAAGGTAAAAACAGTGTATCATAAAACCTTTTATTTAATAGAGGAATATGCAACATGATAAGGAAGAAAAAAAGTGGAATGTCCCATACATTTGCATCATAAAGAACCTACTACAGTAATCTTAGCTCAGTATAACAAGAAAATGTGAAGAGTACATCTATTTGTGGTGACTGATGAAAAATGGTTGCCTAAGGTGTTATCATTGGTTCTTTATCATTCAACTCATATACAAAAATCTTTCCTCAGTAATACCATGTTATTGGGAGTTGAGACATTATCCTGAATCTTGTCAAAGCTGAGAGATCCTAAAACTGATTGCTATGCTGACTTAAGTGGAAAGGTTGTAAGTTTTAGCTTAAAATGTTATTGGAAGTTTTCTAACCTCATTTTTTTATTTTCTTAAAATTTTCTTCCATTTAAACCCAACTATAATAAATTTTACATGGTTCTATCACCATGCCAAAATATCTTTCCAAAATCATTTTCTTTTCCAAGATCATTTTCTTTAGGTAAGGTACAAAATTACGCATGGAGATTGGTTATTAGTGGTGGAACATGACAATGACATCATATCATATACAAGTTAGAGTGATGCTTACATCGTGAAACCTTGTTGGGATATATGACCTTCCTGATCCCTCAAATAATTACAACTTTTTTTTGATTTGAGAAATTATGAATATTTTGTTAAATAACGTAAGGTATCTTGTTTGAAACTTGTGTCTTATTATCTTCGATTGAGGTCTCGCTTGCTTCTCATTATTGGAGGACATTAATATGGAACTAATGAGTGATACATGAAGGAAAATGACCTAACTTTTAAGTTGTATATCAACATATGATAGAATATGACCAAAAAATAGTAGAAAGAAGAAGTGAAATATAATTAAAAATTTGAATGACACATGAAGAAAATGACCTAACTTGTTGTTGGATATTACTCTCTAATTGGTGAATGACACATGAAGGAAAATGATAAAACTTTTAAGCTGTGTATGAACACAAAACAGTATGACCAGAAAACAGTATAAAGAAGTACTGAAGAATGCCACTTTACACATACGGATTAAATTTTTTAATACTAAGATATTATGTTGTCCATTTAGAATGTATAGCTTGACTACATAAAATGAAGATTGCCATGACCAGTGTTGTCAACGGGTGATGCGCAATGCAGGGTGCAAAGTTTCTCTATGTGCGAAGTGCATTGTGATGCACACTTCCGCGTGATTAGGAGGCTCACACCGCACTCATGATTTTCCAAGATAGATAACCAAGCATGAAAGAATATGTTCCGCACTCATGATTTTTCAAGATAGATAATCAAGTATGAAAGAATATGTTCATGAATTTTCATATAATATATATCATAATAAATAATATCTTCGACCAAATCACAAAATAAGGTATTAATTCATAATGCTAAAACACCCAACATACTAGTAAAGTTCATAATTTTCCAAATCAGAAGCCAAATCAAGACTAATATTAAAGCAAAACCAAATAGTAAATGAGAATTTAGGTTCCTCAATTAGGCTACTAAAATGGCCCAATGAGTTTATTTTCTTTTAACGATATAGGTTATTGGGTATAAACACCCGATTAAAATGTTAAATAATAGAAATATACGAGGCTATACCTTGTATGTGCCCTGTGCGAAGAGCCCGAGCGTAGGATGCTTGTGAGGCACAAAAAGGCGTTGCCGCATCAAATGCAGGGTGTTTTGCCATCACCTTGTATTGTAGGGCACATGAGGTGCAGTAATTGCTAGAATTTTCGATTGTTGCTTTTGCTCTTTCAATTTGATAGTCTCTAATTATGCTCATTATCAATCAAATGGTTAAAAGTTAATCCATGGTAAATAAAAAAAATTCAAGTTGATCAACATTCCTACAAAGGCAATTCTATATGTTGAACAATGTTTCTATAGCATGTTGCTTAATTCTATATACAACATTAATGACATAATAATAGAACAATAACATAATTTCTAAAATATGTATAATAATTTATTTCATAATTATACTGTAAATTATGTAATAATAATTTATAAATTTATAAAAAGTTAATTTAGATAATATTAGAAATGATACAATATACTATTAAATACTTTTACGAAATATACTACCATTAGTACTTTGCATAATCAGACAGTATGAATAATTAATAGTTTAAATATTATAATTATTTTAATTATGTTTCTTAAATTTAGAATTTTAGAATTATTTAATAATTATATCAAATAACTTATTTAATAATAGTGTAAGAAACTGAGTGTAATGAATTGATCTATTGTAGTACTTAATAAATTATTATTATATTATTTATAATTTTTAATAGTATTATTGTTTTATTTATAATTATGCTATTAGGGGCGGATCTAGTACCACTCTAGGGTTGCAATTGCTCCTTTAGACATTTATAATTTTTTTCATGTAATGTCATGTAATTTTTACAGTCCACTCCCTATAAAAATTAAAAAATGCACCCCAAGGCGTAAGCTATTGAAAACCATGAAAGAAAATAGTCAGTTTGAATTAGCCCATTGGAAAGTAAAAGCCTATGTAAGTTCTCAACAATAAAATGTACTGAGTGCATTCCCATTAGGTACTATAGTTTTATAATATGATATTTTATTTTTTAGATCACTAAACACTTGTCGTCCCCCCGCCAGCCCCCAAAAGAAATTTTTTTTGTTTGCCATTGTATGTTATATATACTATTATAAGAAAGAATATTTGAAAAAATAGGATAAAGATGATCTACCTCATCGAAAGCATATGTTTAAAAATCAATTAATGAATATTGTCTAGAAAGAAGAATACAAGAAAATGTTACTAACCAAACAAGTAAAGGAACAGAGAAAATATGTAAAAAATTATACAAATCTTATAAAAAATCATTAAATAAAAAATATTCAAAAAAGAAAAATCCATATGTATTCAAAATATATAAAAAAGGCAAAATATATAAAAAAGGCAAGATGAATTCCTGAGTGCAGCAAGCGTGGTGTTATCTACAAGAAAAAATTGGACAAATTATATAAAAATCATTAAATAAAAAATATTCAAAAAAGAAAAATCCAAATGTATACAAAATGTATAAAAAAGACAAGAAAATTTAGATATACACCTAAGCGTAAAAGAATATATTCAAAGAAAAAACATTTAACAAGGAAAAAGGATAAAAGTAATTGTGCCTTTTTTAAATGTGGACAAAAGGACATTTTGCAAATGAATGTTATGGTAACAAACAAGTTAATATAATCATAGCTGACTAAGTGAGTGTGAAATATTATCAGGATCAATTATAAGTCAGCTTCGATATAAACGATATGGAATGTGAAATATCTAGTACAAGTGAAGAATGATATGCTAGTTCTAATCATTCATTAAAAAATGTTTAAACTTAGAAGTCTCTAATAGTGATATTGAATAAACTTATTCTATTTTTATGAATCAAGAAATTGCTAATAATAATTCTAGTATAGAGCCAATACGTGAAGTTGATGTATTTGAAGTCTTAGTAAATAACAATTTAGATGAAGCATTAAGTACAAGTTGGTCTGTAAGTCCTCAACAATTGGAAGAAGTACAAAAGAAACATAAAAATTATAAACTTGAAGACTTATATAAAATTAAAGGAATAGAAAGAATAGCTAAAAGAATATTGCTTAATAATAGATGTATACTTGAAATAACAAGACATTAAAAGGCTTTAGGAAATAAAGAAGTTGAAGGTTTAATTCCTCTACTTTGAGAACAACATATATGACATGAAAATGTAAAGATAAAAATTATGAAAAATATAAAGATGAAAATATTTACAATTTGAATTATCTAGTAGAATCATAGAAAAAATCATAGAAAAAATATAAAAATTATAGCTATAGTAGAATCATAGAAAAAAATCATATGTATACAGAAGACAATATAGCTATAGTAGAATCATAGAAAAAATCATTAAATAAAAATTATTCAAAAAAGAAAAATCCATATGTATACAGAAGATATAAACAGACAAAAGAAAATATAGATATACGCCTAAACCTAAAAGAGTATTCAAAGAAAAAAATATGTAACAAGAAAAAAGGATAAAAGTAATTGTACCAATTTTAAGTGCGGACAAAAAGGGCATTTTTCAAATGAATGTTATAGTAAGAAAAAAGTTAATATAATCATGGCTAACTTAAGCGAGTATGAAATATTGTCTGGATCAGAAATAAGTGACAGCTTTGTTATAAACAATGTGGAATATGAATTATCTATTACAAGAATCATATGCGAGTTCTAACCATTCATCAGAAAAAAGTTGAAACTCAGAAGTCTCTGATAATGATACTGAAGAAACTTATCCTATTTTTATGAATTAAGAAATTGCTAGTAATAATTCTAGTATAGAGCTAACAAGTGAAGCTGATGTATTTGGATATTTAGAAAATAATAATTTAGATGAAGTATTAAATACAAGTCGGTCTGTAACTCCTCAACAATTAGAAGAAATACAAAAGAAACATAGAAATTATTTACATTTTAGTGCAATATAAATTTTTATCAATGGAGAAAACAAGGTATTTGTAGTAGCAGTTTTATCAGATAATAGAATAGTTTCAAGTCCTTTTATTTAGCAATAGCAGCGGTTAGGGGAAACATGTATCAGGGATTTATGTCCTTTAGAGTTAAGTCAAGCTGTAGTATAATGCTACAAGAGAACATATTACAATCTTTAGTGCTATAGTTAAAATGAAGGAAATAGAATTCTTACCTGATACAGATGCATTATGAATTCAATGGAGGCATATTATGATAGTTTCTAGAACATTATAAGTTCCATAAAAAGGGATGAAGAATTACTCTTTAATACAGGACAAGATCCAAACCTATTTTTAATAGACTACAAGTCATTTTCTAGAAATCTATTAACAGTACCAAAATTATAAAGATGAAGCCTAAATGCATAGAATCTATATATAAAATTAGAAAATGAAGAAGACAAGAAAAAGGAATTAACTCAAGTAATGCAAATAGAAGAGAATGAAATAGTATTAGCCTATACAGAAATAAATACATCAGAACCTAGTACTTCTAGAAGACCTAGTTTCAAAGTTCGTATAGAATATGAAAGGAATCTGATAAAAGAAAAAGAAACAACATCAAAAGATTTAATATTAAGTGAGAATAATTTACCATTACATTAAATTAATAAAGCAAATTCAATAACATAATGTACTTTATCAGAAGAAGAGGATGAAGAAAGAACAAGAAGAGTAGAAGTTTATCTAGAAAATCTATCCATTAAGTTTAATAGACCTTAATTTATAATAATTATAATGGATTTTACTCATGGGATATTATACAAGTTGCACCGTGAAAATTTATAAAAGGTTATGGTATAGCAAATACAGGTGCAAGTATAAATCTCTTAGTTATAAATGAATCTATTTAAGAGTATTTAATACAAGAAAAACTAATTACAATAGACACTTATAATAATAACAAAAAAATAATAGGACAATCATTAGATTATCAATGATTATGGTTTAAACAACATTATAATAAATGGTTTAGTATTTTAAATACAAGCTATATATATATATATATATATATATATATATATATATATATATATAAAATAAAAGATATAGCAGATTTACTTATTGGAATAGCATTTCTAAAGCAATTTGAACCTTATACTTTAATAATAAAACTTTAAAGTTTAATAATAATAAGAGTATTCAATAGGGCTGAGCACGGTTCGGTTCGGTTCGGTTTTTATCAAAATTTAAACAACCGAACCGAACCGCCTATTCTTCAAAACCACACCGAACCGTTACAAGTCGGTTCGGTGCGGTTCGGTTCGGTTTGTTCGGTTCTAAGTTCATCAAACTTTCAATAAAGTCTGTATTTCAATTGTTGTTGATGTAAAGATCATGACAATTACAAGAAATTAAAGCAGAAACCATAACCATCTATCAATCCTTTAGTCTGAAATTAGTCAAGGTGATTTACTGTAGGGAGTTTCTTTGGATATTGACAGGGGTTGAGCATATTTTTTGACTTCAATGTTGCACGGGGCACTGAAGTGGACTTGCTCTCAAGTGTTGTGATCCAAGTCCCATGCAAACTAAGTGTTGTTATTTTCATTTTAAATTAGAATCTTGATCAAATGAAAAGGGTTATCCAGATTTTGTATGGCTGATATGACAATAAATAAACATGACCATCTGTGATTGTCTATTCAATTGAAAGCTTACCTGTGTTATTCCGTGAAAGCTTACCTAAATCTGTGATTGTCGGTTCCATGAAAGCTCACCCAAATCTGTGATTGTCGGTTCCATGAAAGCTCTTACAGACGCCGACTTCAAAAGAGAATGGAGACTTGGATTCGGGACTGAGCTGCGAAAGAGAAACTGCAGTCCTCGAAGGTCTTGCGGATGGCGCGGAGGCTCGTGTAGTAGACGACGATCGCCTTCTCTTCAGCCGCCGACGACGGCGAGGCTCCGCTGCGGCGGCAGGGAGAGATCGCCAGGCGCAGAGGGCGGCAGAGGCGACGTGAACGCAGTAGAAGACAGCTTCCCTACGGATCGCGAAGGGGTTAGACTTGACGGGAGATTCGTCGGAAGAAGACGAGTGGCGGCTGCAGGGCTTGTAGGAGAGAGCATATTTGAAGAATGGAGTTAGGGTTTAGGTTTCATCACTTTCATTTGAGGGATTTTATATGAACGGGTCGGGCATGTGGGTTACGGGTTAAAAAATGTAGTGTTAAGTGGTCGGTTCGGGCGGTTCGGGTTGAAAAGCTTTCAACCCGACCCGAACCGATTTAATACTAAAACCGACCCGAACCATTAATTTTCGGTCGGTTCGGTCGGTTTTTTCGGTTTGGACCGAACCATGTTCAGCCCTAGTATTCAATGTTTAACCCAACAATCAAAATGAGAGACTTACCTAGTTATTTAAAAACATGTACTAAAGTAGAAGTTCTAGTGAATTTAGAAAATTATATACCTTGTAAGTTGTACGCCTTAATAGTTATAGGAGCCTAAATTAGTATTATTCATCCAAATTATATTCTAAAAGATATTATAAAGGAATAAAGACAAAAAAATATATAGGAATAACATCAGGAACTCCTTGTAATAGGATAATAGAAGACATGACAGTAGAAATATTTCACATCACTTTAAAAAATATAAAAAGTTAAATATAAGTCCAATATCTAGTAGACTTTAGTAGAAAAATCATTAGTAGACTAGTATGGATACATTAAATGAGTATGAAACTATAGCTATATGGAAAGATATCATAGAAATAAGAGATCTAACAATAGTGAAATCAAACTTTAGCTCTGATACCAATTTCCGTCAATGGGCGCAGATATTATGAAAAGACATAAATTGAAAATATTTAGGGAGTGGGAGAGATTGAGAGATTCAGAGAGAGCAAAGAGAGAAAGAGAACTCAAATTTTTTCTAACAACCGCACCCTTTATTTATTCATTCACCTTTATTTATATAAGTGTTTTTGTTACATAATAATTATATACACTTTACGCCTCAAAGGTAAAAGTATCAAACGCATAATAATTTACATAATGATTTGATAGAAAATTGACATAAAGCTGACAGACACGCAATAATGTATACTAAGTTGACATAAAGTTAATAAACATACAATAATTTTGACATAAAGCTCAACGATAAGAAAAAAACAAAAGAAAAATATGATATAAGTTTAGGACCATATTTGACATTTTATTTTAGAGAATGTGAACCTCAAGAAAATCTTATAAATGAAGAATTAAATGAGACATGAGTTGCATATCATATAGAAACAGGAATTGTATATCATATAGAAAGAGAAACAATTAAAAAGATCATGATTGATAGAGGAGCATATTGCAATTACAAGTATTTTCCAAGAGTAGTAAGAGATTATTACAAGGAATGAATCCATTAATTAAAGGAGTTGAAATAGAAGTAGCTGCTCTTTATCTAGTTTAGATGGAAGATGAAATTTGCCCATTGTTTTAAGTATGCTTTTTACAGGAACATATAACTAAAGAACTTGAAGAGCTTTTAACCTTTAAAGAGGAAGAATTTGATTGGGAAGGATATTTTTCTAATATGTTTGGATACTTAGCATTAAAAAAAAAGGAAGCTATAAGAATAGAAGAATAATGGTCAGATCTATTAAGAATTTTAAAAGAAGATTTATTTTTAAAAGTCCATCATAAAACTTTAAAAGAAGCTTCGAAGGTCAAATTTGGCGATCCAAATCTATAAGATATTTTTACAAATGACTTAAGTGATTTCTTTACAGATGTGAATATGGAATTAGAAAATCTTGATCCCAAAATATATGAATATGAAGGCACATTTATTGGAGATGAATAAAAGTAGCATCATTGTACAAGCTACTGATTGGCAGCCCTAGCAACCAATTTTTATTATTTGTCAAGATTCGCTATCAAATCAAATAATCTTTTTCTTTCATTTTTTCACTTATCATTAACCCTTATGTTAAAAATTATTTTATTTTTGTTAGCTTTATGTCAACATAGTGTAAATTATTGTACATCTGTTAGCTTTATGTCGACTTACTGTCAAATCATTACTGTAAATTATAATATGTTTTATGCTTTTACCTTTGAGGTGTAAAGTGTATATAATTATTATGTACAAAACTCTTATAAATAGAGGTGAATGAATGAATGAAGATGTAGTTTGAAAAGAAATTGAGTTCTCTTTCTCTCTTTGCTTTCTTTGAATCTCTCAATCTCTCCCACTTCCTAAATATTTTTAATTTATGTCTATTTATAATATTTGGATGGAAATTTATGATAATATGTTTCTAAATATCTTCCTTTTATATCATTTGGTAAACTGATATAACTTATTTAATAATAGTGTAATAAACTAATCTATTGTAGTATTTAATAAATTATTATATTATTTATAATTATTAAGAGTATGATTGATTGATTTATAATTATGTTGTTAGGGGAGGATCTAGTACCACTCTAAGGGTGCAATTGCACCCCTAGACATTTACAAATTTTTAAATACGGTCATGTAGTTTTTACAATCCGCCCCTCTATAAAATTTGAACAATGCACCGCAAAGCACAACTAAAACCACAAGAAAATAATAACAATTTGAATTAGCCCATTGGATAGTAAAAGCCCATGTAAATACTTAACAATAAAATGTACTGAGTGCATTACCATCAGTTACTATAGTTTTTTAATATTTTATTTTATTTTTAGATAACTAGACACTTGTTGTTTGCCCCCCCTCCACAAAGATTTTTTTTGGATATGCCATTGTATGCTATATATAATATTATAAATAAGAATAAGAATTGTTAAAAAATAGAATAATAAATTATTACAATTGTTCTAAATTATAATTATTAAAATATGTTATAATATTAAGTAATTGTTTAATATTTTATCATTATTGAAATAAGTTATGATTAAATTATAATAATTATACATACAATTCTTTGTTCACAATTTATACAAAACATTCTAGTACAATTTTATAAATTAATATAAACTTTTAATTGTTCTATTTAAGAAGTTATATTGTAAGAAAGTCACCTTATCATTTTCCAGTCCATGAAAAAAATTCAAAACATAAAACAAGTATGTCCATGTACAAAGCACGTGCACTATACTAGTTCTTATAAGCCACAGAAAAGTTGAATTTCAATATGAACTGAGTGGAGAAATTCTAATTAGGATTCCATTATTGTGGGTTTAAAAAAAATTCACTGCCAAGCATTTTTAAGAGCTAAGAATAGTCCAGACATGTCATGCATCATTTGAGCATAAAAAATAGAAAAAAATAACGTAGATAATGATTTATCATGAGTAACATATTGACTTTAGTAAATCCAAATTGGATCTGGTTATGCAGCAAAACCAACCTCAACCCAAACAAAATTGAACTTGCTAAAATCTTTCTGTACCCAATTTCTAGATAATACAAACCTGGTACTGATTTTCAGGGCTAATCTACCCAGATAACAGGCTTCCACATATTAGAGTTTTATGAAAATCTTATTTTGTAGCTTTCCTTTAGGGATAATTTGAAATCTAGAAATTAAAAATTTGCTTGATCTGTTGAACCATATTTCATTTTGGCAGTACTTTTGGCATATCAAAATCCTCTTAATTATGTGTTTAGTTAGTCCAATGTTTGCTCTATTAGAAAAGTCTCTACCATTCTCTACCTATTCTCTGTTGAAAATTGCAAGTTTTATTAGGTTAATTCTTGATTTCTTAGGTACTAGTTTGGAGAACTTCAAAAATGTAATGGTGGAAATGTGAGGTAAATTTTTAACTCTACATCCCCAAATGAATGTTCACATCAGACATAGCTGATCAAATCAGATAGTTTCCCATGAGCGATTAAGAAGCTGTGATAGATCATAGTGATGAGCCTGGAGGCTTTTCTAAGGTGATGACAGAATGGGTAAGATTATGTGGTACTGGAAGAAACTTACGCGTGGATCGTTGATAAACATCAACGATAAAAGGGGCTGTGGGAGGTGGAAGATGGACACATACCTCAATGTGTTGTGAAACTTCTTGAAGGAGATTCTGCACTCGTTAATTTTTTATTTTGGGGTGAATGCTTCATAGAGGAAAGAGGAAATGATCCTTTTTCAAACTTCCTAACTCAACAAATTTTTTCCTTTTCTATTCTATTTGTTCTCTGTTTATATCATAACACTAAGTTCACTTTTCATTTCTAACTTATGAATTGGTTGCCCCCTTCTATAATCAAATTGTTTCTTAATACTTTGCATATTTTCATTGGGGAACACCTAGGATTTGCAGATTTGGGATAAATTAAACATGTGATGTATTTCTTATTTATAGAATCTCCTGTTAACAAGGATGAGTTGTATTTTTTTGTCTATCATGTTAGCTTGAAAAGTAAATTGAGTTGATCATGTCTAATTTGGATATTTGGTAGTAACTTTTTCAAGTCTTTCCTTGCAATCTCTGATACCTATACAATCTTATGTTCCATGTTTGGAATTTATCTCCGAATATTGTGATGCTTTTTTGGGAGATGCATTTTTTTAACCTGGAAAATGGATTTTAGTTTTTTTTGGTTGGTTATGCTTTCTTGTTTATGTTTCTTTTATAAGACGTTATTTGGTTGATGTTAACACCTGGGAAAAAACTTTGAAGGTTTAATTGGTTGTCAGGGAATGAAGTTCTTAGAATCGTAGGTGCTACTAGAGTGATGTACGGTCTAATAACCTTTTTTTGAAAGGGGAAGGGAGAATAATAGCGTCTTGTTCTTAATTTGACTTTTTACTCTTCGGACTCATATACTAGGATATGGAGTATTGTAGTTCACAATTTCTCCTGCAATTAAATTGACATATGGGGCTTAGTAAAAATGATAGGTTATTTTTATTTCTTTAGGAAATTTGATAGGTTATTTCTTAATCCATCTGTTCTCCCTCCCTCCCTCGCTCCCCCTCTCCCTCACTCCCCCTGGTCCTTGGTTTACCAATTTTATTTTATTGGATAGACATTTACCTAATAAAATGAAACAACAATTGTAGCACATTGAGATGAATATAAGTGTATTGCTTTTTTTAATTACTGTTTCATCTTTTCCATCAAGGAATGAGTCTTTATTGTTCTAGGCTCGGCCAAAGAAAATGTTGGTGCTCTAATTATAAGCCCATTTTGGGGAACTTTAAAGGATACAGAAGATAAGAAACATATGGCTGGTAGAATAAGAGTGATTTTGAGTGGATAAAATAGTTTTTGGATTTGAGTTTAACGACCGGTAATAGTCAAACGGCGAGCTCCCCCGATCTCTGTAACTACTAACAAGATAAATATTACTTCTTAAATATCTATTTAAGTTAGTTAACAACAGTAACTTAAACTTAAGAAGTGTAAGTTAACAGTAAACTTAAGTTTAAGTTTAAGTTTAAGTTAAACTTAAGTTTAAGTTAATAGTAAATTTAAGTTTAAGTTTAAATTTAAGTTAATATTAAGTTTTTTGTTGATGGTAAACTTAAGTTTAAGTAAACAGTAAATTTAAGTTAAACAATATTTTAGTTAACAGTGAACTTAAGTTTAAGTTTATTGTGAACTTAAACTTAACAGTAACTTATAAGTTAACGGTAATTTGAGTTGAGAATGTGTTTTTTACTATTGAGATGAACTTATAATTTGAGTTGAGGAGTATAAACATATAAAGAGCTATTGTAATTGGTAAACCAAACAATTTAGTTAATAGTATTGGTATTTTAGTATTTATGCATCTGTGATTGAGTATATATATATATTTATCTTCAAGTATCACAATTAAAAAAAAAACGTCCAGAAACCGCTTAGGTGCCCGCCTAGACGACTAAACGCTGGGCGCCAAGTTCGACGCCTAGAAACGCCCAGCGTTTAATGTAACATTGGTCAAACCTCTGTTCGATTTGAATTGAAGGGAGCCCATGTTACCTTGATAGTACCCATCAGAAGCTATGTACCTGTAATCGAGACGTATCCCTACCTGCACGAAACTTTGTGAACACTTCTTGAATATATGCGTATGTTTATTCGGGCGTATGCTCGTTTATATATGCATGTTTTAATTTAAAATGCTCGTGTTACACTTCTTGGACAAATATCCTACACTTCACATCTATTTCTTATGTATTAACCTTATGTAAATTTAAAAATAATATGATCTTATGTAAAATATTATTTTCTACACATAAATATACGTAACATATATTTGTATAGCAGTGTCCCTGTAACCTACCTTTTACAAGTTTGTTGTGTTCCGTACTCGTACCTGTACCAGTACCCCTACCCCATGCAACTGAGAAAGGAGCTAATATGATCAGAAGTTCATATGTAGTGGGTATAAAATCAGTTGTTGGGTAGACTACCTAGGAGGGAAAAACAAATAATGGGCAAGTTGGTTGAGTGGAAAGAAAGATTCCATGTCTGTTGGTTCATTGGTCTTTTTAGTTTAGTTAAACAATTTGAGGAACCAATCAGCAAAGGGAAAGATCTCAGAAACTAATATCAAGCTACTGACAATTTAATGGACAAGTATCAGAAACTCTTTTTATATAATAGAACTAGCCAAAGTTCCTTTTTGATCAACTTTAGCAGACAGTCAGTCACAACTGGACCATAAAACATTTTAAAACTTTTAGTTGCTTTTTAACACTCCTTGCTTTGGTCTTGTGATATCCTGTCACCTGAGGCCATTGTAGAGGTTATTAATGCTTTTATCTTGGGAGCATATTTTGTTTTTTTAATTATCTTTTTCCCCAAGCGCTTTTATTTTTATACTGGCTGTTACTGAATTTAGAAATTACAATTATACATTATCTCATGGTTGGCTATTGTCAGTTCCCCAATTATCCAAACTAAGCCTTCTTTCTCCTAGATCTCAAATAGACTTGGTTTCTAATTTTCCTTGTCTATGTGGTATCTGTTCTGCATCTGCAGATCTCAAGTGATTTACTATTATGTATTAGTTATTGTTCCCCCTCCAGCAAGCAACAGTATTGTCTCCTTTTCACTCTAGTATTTCATGTTTGTAGATCTTCATGAAGGAGAGCTTATTCATGGAGAGAACTTCAGCCTGTTTGCTGCTATGTCTGCATTGGAGGTATTGAAACTTCACCGATTTCTTTTTTTAAATTAATTATCTTATTTAGCTTCCTAATTTTTTTATATAAATTTAGGATGCATTTTTTCCTGCTGCACATTCTTTGTTATTTTTTGAAATAAACCACACATGATAATGAATATCACAAGGAAAAAAGGGATTTTAATGTGTTAAGTGTTTAGATTGCTTGGTCTACATTAGTTGCTCAATAAATATCCATTTGTGGTTTCTGGTAAAGTGGGTCATTTGATGTGATATTAGATCGCACAAGGTTTTAGCTTTCAAGAGGGTTTGGATCTCATGTCAATTTAACCTATCGTTATTCTTCCTAGTTTTGCCTTTCTAAGTGAGTTGTCTGTTGGAGGCCTTGCTTTTGGCCTGAAAGTGTTAAGCATTAAGATTGCTTGATACATTTGTCCGTTCATTACCCTGGTGAAATTATTTTGACATCATTTTTGTGTTCCTAACTACCTTATCTACTACTCTTTTAACAGTAAATTTTACTTCTGGAAGTTATGTTAAAGATACAAAGCTAGCATTCTGTACTAGAGATTCAGCTGTTGCGTAAATAAAATAAAAAAGATTCATACAAGGTTATAGAAAGCGCTAGGCGGTCTAGGCATTGGACCTGACGCCTAGGTCCAACGCCTAGAGCCTAGGCTCCTAGGCGGTCGCCTAGGCAGGGCTTAGGTGTTTTTCTATTTTTTAGTTTTTAATTTATGATTATTGATAGTAAATGTCAATGTTATAGAAAACTTAGGCGCTGGACTAACGCCTAGGTAGATTTCTTAAGTGGTGGTGGAGGATGTTTTGTTCCAAGGTCGGAAGAGGTAAAGAATGCGTTCATAGTAGGAGTTTGGAGGACATGGAGGCTATAATGAAGGAAATCATGATCAATGCTTAAAGAGTGTAGTCCATATAGGCAGATCACACTCTCTTAGACGTTCCCAAAATATAGGTGGACAGCTTATGTACTGCCTAGACGCTAGGCGCTAGATAGGCGGCCAAGGTACTGCGTAGGCCTAGGCGTACGCCTAGACGGACTAGGCGGAGATTTTTTAAAACATTGGATTGATATAGAGAAAAATTACTGTCTTACATGAGAGTTCGGTGTGCCGTTTCTATTTCCAGATTTCCTTTGTTTCCTGCATTTAACCTCCTTGTAAACCCATTTATTAGCATTTTCCTCATATGTAAACAAGAATAATTTCCCAGTGACTTTTTGTGAAAACCATTAACAGTGCAAATGATATGTTTTGAATTACATTTTTAGGTAAACAACTATTTGGAAGTCTCTAAGAGGTCAAACAAATATAAAAACAACTTTGCCAAAAGCGGAAAATTACTTTCTTTTTAACTTATCCATTTCTATTAACTTCCTTAACAATAAACAGAAACCATCAAACTTCTTGTTTTCTTAAAGATTTTAGGCATCATTAATGCTCTTTCTGTAAAAACCTGCATATCAGTTTTTGATCTTAAGGTAATTCATAAATCTATGTTTAGTTTAGATGTTTTGACTGGTTACCTATTTCCCACATAGTCCTAAAGCTGTTCTTTTTGTTGCTTCACTCTCTTGCCAACAACCTTAAGTTTGTTGATGGAAGGTAGTAAAAGTCATTCTGTAGGTAACATAATTTTCTTTGCTGAACCTTGTTTGATTCTTCATTTCCAGTTACTAGGTAATAGTTGGAAAGTTTAATTAACGAGGTGGCAAAAGTGCTGAAACAAAGAAGTGGTTTGTAGCCTCCTTATTATCAATTTGGAAATTGGATGGGTTTAAGGAACTCTGCTTTCCCGCGCCCCCCACCGCCCCAGAATACTGGAAATTAAACATGTAGAAGAAATCTAGTTGATATGTGAATGTTGAGATGCATGCATGTGCTGAGTGCAGTGTGGATGTGAACGAATGCTTGCATGAAGATTCTTATAAAGTCAGCTAAGGTTTATTCTTTAGTCATCTAGTTGACCTTAGTACATTTTGATGGGAAAATTCTTAGATGATGATCATCCCATCATTCACTTTGTTTCACACTGTTGCTGCTTAATTTACTCTACATGTTTGGGTATTTAGTCCTCTAGGTGATTTTTTACACTGTTGCTGCTTAATTTCCTCTTCATGTCTGGGTATTTAGTCCTCTGGGTGTGATTTTTTTTTTATTTGAAACAGTTTAATAAGTTTCTTTGGACATGCAATAGCTACCCTATAAATTTTCTAATGATGTAGATAATGGACCCAAAGATGGATTCCGGAATTGAAAATAGTAGCTATCACTCTATTGAAGAAGCAATTGAGAAAGGAGTCGCTCCTATTCCTCTTAGCTTGGACAGAACTATTGATGTTCAGCGTTGCATTGATGTCATGGATCACCTTCTAGCATGTGAGGTATCACAAACAGTACTTTTATATTTCTTTTCCCTATTAAAACAAGATATTTTTATTTTCACCACTAGTTTGATGTTCACAGGCAACATGGCATAAGGGCCATTCACTTGCACAGACAGTCTTTTCGTGCATCTATCTTCTGAGGCTTGAAAGAACATCGTCACATGCCGTGCTACATTCCTACTGCAGAATAATCCGTGCTACCTGCAATGCGGTTGTGTCTGCTGTCTCTGGTGCACGTACCCACGAGGTATGTTCATGCAAACAAAATTTCCAGGTGGATGCTTTTGATAAGGATTCTTCATTGGCGAAGAAGTTGTCAGTGCTTGGCTCAAGGGCAGAGCCAGAACCTGCAGGCAGGGGAACACACAATCTAAGGCTTAAAAAAAAAATGCTAAATAGACGTTTGGCCACTGGACCGCCCCTTTCTATTGGCTGAGGAAAAAAATAATAAATTTGACTGTTTCATGTAATCTACTACCATTAATCCACGTCTATGCACCATGGATACATGATGTGTATCATCACCCTAATACAAGTTTGCATGCTCATAAATTAATATTTAAAAATATCAAAAGTTTCATCATTCATGCTTGGTGCAAATTAGTACACCCTGTACAATATGTTATCATATAAGCATATCAATTCGTCTAAGAAAATACTTCGGGGGGGCCCCCCCCCGGTCAGTCAATTAGCACTCAAAGTTAGAATTGAGATAATTTTTAGATAAATTTTTTGGTGTTAGTCAATTAGAACTGAAATTGGGGTAATTTTAAAATATCCCACTAATTCTTCAATCTATATAGAAACACATGAGTTTTCCTCCCCAAAATTATCCCACTTTTCAACTTGGGACTAGATGAGAACAAACTAGAACTTTTTGAATTGTGGAAAGATTATTGATGGGGTCCAAAAAAATGATTGTTTTTAATACATTATGGATTATTATATATTGTAAATGCATACAAATAGCACCTGTGGTGCATATAGAAAAATTTGAATAAGTAATGTTTAGAATAAGTAACCTTTTATGTATACGCGTAACTTACACTGAATAATAAATATTTACCTAGAGTCAACAATATTTTGTGAGAAGTTTTAGTAAATAAGTAATGCGTTTGGAACAAGTGCATCAAATTCGATTAGTATGAATGGGAAAAGATGGAGATGAAAGGTTAATGATGAGATCAGAAACTTGATATTGCTTTAGGAAATTAGGACTTAAAGCTAGAATACATGATTATATATGATTGAAATTAATTTGTGCTTCAGTATTTGTGATGATCAAGGATGTTGCTCTATTAATTTACACACTTCATGATTGTTACTAGAATAGTTCATTTTACATGATCATTGATAATAATAAGTATTAACAATAAGGTTAGATATATTTTCACAAATATTTACTTTTTATTATAATTAGTAATATTACTTTATATAATTATCAAATAATATTTATAAGCTTCAAAAATATATATAAATTAAGGTGCCATATCATCAAAATACTAATATATACTTTCTAATTACTCCAAATTATCCGTCATTTTATCAAAATATCCTACTTCTAAAAAATTATCCACCATTATCCCATTGAAATATACCACTCGAATAAATTATCTCACTTGAACGAGTATCCCAATTGTTCTTGGAAATTCTGATTGACTAACAGCCCTTTGGTTTTGAATTTAATGATTGTGAAATTAAGCAAGCATTTTTTGAGGAGTGCTATATGTGATTAAATTATTTTTCCATTACACAATTGTTTTGCTATTGTTTCTTGTACTAAAATTTTGTTGTGCAATCTGCCAAAAAGATTAGATGTCTGTGTTTGAAACCCATCATATTCTCATAAAATTAAAGAAAAAAATTCTCATATAATTAAGATTTTTTAACATTGTCAGAATGATACCCAACAAAACTTTCACTTGAGTTTTCAATTTAATATTTCACTTGATAATGTGGGAATATAATTGTTTTTAAGAATTTAAGGTCAATCTATAAAAAAGTTGTGATCAATTTTGCAGTAGTGGGATTTGTCAAAAGGCAATGGGTAATTATCGTGCAAAACAAGAAAAAAAAGAAAGCGACTGATAAGTCGTATTAAAATGAAGATACACTCACAAAACACACAATATGTAATATAAACTTTGATCTTGTACCTTTTTCCTAAAGAAGTTTTAATTGTGTATGATGCAAATCAAAGCAAGTGATATTTTATTTAACATTGGTCTCATTGTTTCCTTTGGTAATGTAGAACCTGAGAATGTTGGTTTCTTTGTTGTTAAAACTCTCTGCAGACTATTGTTTTCGGGGCATACATGTAAACCTTTGTTTCTCTTCTGCCTGTAAAAGAGGTCATGCAAATTGTCGGTGGAGTGATCAATATAAATTTCCTTTTTATAAGTTTTAAGTACCAAAATTATAATCAAAGGGTTATGCATGAAATTTTTGAAAATAATCTTTTTTTCAAGATGGGCAAAAGTATAATTGAATGGTTAGCATAAAAAGTTCAGAACAATCAAAGAAGAATTTCATCCATGCCAAGGACGACTTGGTAATGAATGAGAACAGCTATGCTTCTTTAACTACAGATTTAAATCACTCTATCTCAAAGCTTGCCCCATGTCGATCTTCAATATAAGCATAGAGTACTGTCCATTGCATTTGAGGATCCTAAACAGAATCACCCGTGGGAAGTGCTTGTTTCATAACACTGTAATCTTGTTGCCATGCTTCTGCTTTAGTTTACTGCATACATATCCTGATAAGTTCTTTCTTGATCTTGTATTCTTTTATTAATAAATCAATCTGAAGCAACTGAAGGCTGTTCCAAGTGTACTTTTACAATTTTATTTCTCGACATTTTGTTTCTGGGTTACCTATTGAAAAGAATCTTTGTATTAGTGTGGAATTTTTGACTTCTTGTCACAGGAAGAAGATCTTTTTACAATGGCTTTTGGCTTGCCTCTGAACGGGGATGGGGACGACAAATGCCTATCAATTCTAAATGCAGTAGAGGAAACAATTTCTCGGCAATTGCGCTCTTGTAAAGGCCACTCATCCAGAAAGAAGTCTTTAGATGGTATATTCAATATTTTACGATTTTGAAGCTGGGAAGATTTTGTAGATATTGATGATAAAAGTTAATCCCATATGTCCTTACAATTGCTGCAATCATTATGAAAAAGCCTTTAAGTTAACTCTATATGCCAGTTAACAAAAGCATATCATTGATAATTCTTTTTTTTTTGATGAAAATTTCTTCCACCCCCTTGTCTTTAAACATGCTTCTGCCCACTAAGAAAACAAATAAAACCTTCTACTCCTTGTCCTCACATGAAATTTTGAATATCCCGAAACTACTCTCACCACGTGATCAACCTCAACCTCTCTCTCACCCATCTCCTCATGAACCCATGAACCCTCTCTCCTCTCTCAAACACTATCTCTTCTTCTTCGCCGCCAACCTCTCTGTCGTCATTGCCACTTGCCCCTTCCTCCGTTACTGCTACCACCTCCCTCCGTGCTGCCCTCAAGAGTAGGGGACAAATTTTCAAAACCGACCCATTTGACCATTTAATTGCAAAAAACGACCCGTTTCCAAGATAATTGTAAAAACCGACCTGGTTTCAGCCCTGGCGCTGAAACCAGGTCGGTTTCTGTAAAAATTTTTCCAAAACTTCACGGGAGTTCAACTCCCGTGAAGTTTAGTGTATTTTTAAACTTCATGGGAGTTGAATTCCCATGAAGTGTAATTTCTTCATAAATCTTCACAGGAGTTCAACTCCCGTGAAGATTTATAAAGAGATCCTCCTCCAGCTTCTTCCTATTCGATCTCACACCCGAAACCGACGCACAATCAAAGTCTAGCCTTTTCGACCTAATCTCAGGGCTCGCAAACTCCGGATCATCATCCCCCTCCGCCTCTACTCAAAATCAAACCAACAAGTGAAAAGCAAAACCAAAAGGACAAAACTTTAGGGCTTGCGACTGAATTTTATCAGGGACGTAACCGAAGCTACGCATTTGGTCTTCGATGTCGGCGACGTACTTTTGGTTTGTATTGTAGACCTCGTAGCAGTGGCCGAGAAGCTCCTCGAAGGAGACGGTGCCGAGAGCCATGGATTCGAGGAGCCGTTTTGTCACTTCAACAATCTTTTCGAAAAATAGAAAGGAAAAAACTCAAGCAAATTGGATGGATTTTTCCTAAGATAGTAAAAATACGCGAGGAAAGAAATAGCTTTTGATTGACTGAACTACCTATTTTAATATTTTGACAAGAACTAATCATTTTTCAAAATCACACAGTCGCACATATTAGCCCCAACTCTTATCGTAGTTGTGGTTACGAGAATTTTATAAATCTTCACGGGAATAGAATTTTATAAATCTTCACGGGAATTGAACTCCCGTGAAGATTTATTGAGAAATTAAACTTCACGGGAGTTCAACTCCCGTGAAGTTTAAAAATACACTAAACTTCACGGGAGTTGAACTCCCGTGAAGTTTCGAATTTTTTTTTTACAGAAACCGACCTGGTTTCAGCGTCAGGGCTGAAACCAGGTCGGTTTTTACAAATATCTTAGAAACTGGTCGTTTTTTGCAATTAAATGTTCAAATGGGTCGGTTTTGAAAATTTGTCCCAAGAGTAGAGCAATGTGGGATTCGTAGGTTGACAAGAAGATAGATGGCAGTGGAGGGGAGGTTGGTGGCAAGGAGGCGGGCTGATTTCACCACCTCTAGCTATTAGTTGTCCCTTTGTGTCAACTTGTTACTTTTAGCATAATTTTGTCACATTAAGCTATTATTGCATTTGTGTCCAGTTGTCACTTTTAGCTATTACTTGTTACCTTTGAGTCTACTTGTTTTGAACTTTTCACCGTTAGATATAGGTTGTTATTTTTGTGTTTAACATGTTACTTTTGGCATTTTTTTCACATTCGGTTAGTATTTGTTACTTGGTGTCGAAATTTGTCACCTTTAGTTATGAATTGTTAACGTTTAGTGGAATTTTGCTGATGCTGGTCACCTGAACATCAACCTCTCTGCCGTCACCTGCCACTCTCTTTGAGCCTCTCAAAGGGAGGCAACTGAGGGCATCTTACAGTGAAGTGACAATGAATAGAGGTGGCAGAGGTAGTGAGAGGTTGATATTAAGCATGCAATGGGGTTATGATTTGATGGGCTCATGTAACAGATGAGAGAAAGTATAGAGAAGATGAAAAGGTAGAAAACAAGGTAGTTTGGGGTTTTCTATGAATCGTATGGGTTGTGTCCTAGAGGTGAAAGGAAAAGAGGTTTCTTGGAGGAGGTAGCACATTTTTCAAAAGCCAGGTGCCTAGAAGCAATTCTCTAAACAAGCTTAAGAATATTCTGTCTTGCTATTCTATCGATTAATCTCATAATGTTGTTTTATTTGCCATTAATCTGATTTTACCAAAAATCTAATATAAGTATCTAGTACTCATATGAGGCGCAAGCCTTACAAATGGGTATCTGGGTGCCTTGGCAGTTTGGAGCTATACCGTGCCAAATTGCATTTAAGAAGCACATAAACGATAGTGTCAAATAACGCTTGCCTCTATTCTAAGCCATATTCCATCCTTTTCCTTGTTTGTAAGAAATCAATTTAACAGGAAGCTTTTTTTTCCGTCAAGCTAACTAATTTAAGTTTTCAAAGAATTCATATTCTTTGAGTTTTCTACAAACTAATTGGAAAACCACCCTTACCATAAATCTAGAATTCCAAGAAGATAATCATTCTTCTATTATTTTCTTCACATTTGTCTTACTGGACGCGACTCAACATCAATAACCTCCACAGAGAACCGACCAAATTTTGTGATTTGCTGTTGGCTAACTATTCATCATCTATTGTTTGGTGCAAGCTTCTGGTCAAGTTTTCTACCAAATATGTTAAGTCATAATGGGTAGAATTGGCTATTGAATGACCTTTTTTTTACAACAAGCTAATTAATTAATTAAGTTTTCTGGAAAAAAGAATCATATCCCCATGAGCTTCATAAGAAAATAAGTGGAAAACCAACCTTACCGTAAACCCCGATTTGAAGAAGATCAATCATTATTCTTGTGCTTTTCTTCACATTTGTCTTACAGGAGCCTACTCAACATCAATAACCTTAACAGAGAACCAAGCCAACTTTTTGATCAGGTGTCAGATAAATAGTCATTGTCTATTGTTGCATCATGCATGCTTCCTGTCAAGGCAATTACAGCAAGGGACAGGCTTGGCACAACCCTAAATGCCAGTTGTCTTGAAGGAAAGGCCACCAAATCAGTCATACAATTCTAAACTCATTAAGGAGTTGCCTGAGATCTGAAATATCAGAAAAAATCTAGATGATTATATAAAAAATAATTAGGTTTTCCATGGGAGAACACATTAATATGTAGGGCACAAATAACGATAAAGAAAAGTACCCATGTTTCTTTAGACTCGAGAAACCTAGATAATGGTTTGATTCTATGGACCACCTCATTTTTTTTGTATGCTGTATGCTATCACATTAAAGAATTTTTAAGTGAACTTGTCCTTCTCCACTTGGTTGATACAATGATACTTTTCCTTTACATTCCATATGCTCTTACATCAAAGGATTTAGAAAGGGAACTTGTCGGATTATATGCTGTAAATATTCACAAGCCTTTAGACATGAAGGTTTTATGTGAAAGCACTTTTTACGTAGTATCATTGTAAACCCTCTATGCTATGATAGGGACCATTGATTGCATTTGATGCAAAATAGTCAAAATTATGGTTATGCAAACCTTATTTGTTATAAAAACTTCAACTTTATAAACACATGAAATGTTCATTTTTTTAATTTAAATTTTGCTCTCGTTTCCTTTATTTCTTCACTTTCCATTGTGTGATGAAGTACACTGCGCCGCTTATGACTGTCACTGAGTAATATACACTTTGTAATATATGTATTTATCACTGCAGATATTGATTCTCTTCAGACCAAGCCTGAGTTGGAAGAAGGTTATTGTAAAGCTCTCTTGTGCCGTTTACGCTTTCGTAAGGTCTTGCCTCCATGTTTCCTATTTACTTATTAACAAGTTCGACTCAGATATGTTCTGAAAAAATGTTCTTTATTTTCTCTTGAAGACATGCATCATTAGAAGTAAGAATATGTGAGAATGATTCATTCATCTACTTCTATGTTTCATATATTATTGGCCTGCCTTTACCAATTTTAAGCAAATAGGGAGGGGATAATGAATAGAAAAGTAGGAATATATAGTGGCTACAGGTATTATGCATACTCAGCTTGCCTTGTGGATGAAGTCTAGTCAGATGCATGCAGTAACCTTAGGCTCATGTTGCAGGACTATTGATTGAACAAGTAAATCATGTTTTCTTTATACTATGAAAAAATCTTTCGAGTCTTCAGGGTTAGAGAATGTCTCACTGTTAGGATATTTAAACATCGATTCTGTTCATAATATATTGAAATAATAAACATAGAAGAAAGGAAAAGTCAATAGCAGTCATAGCAACTTTTAGGTCTCACTTCTTCTTTTCTTGCATGTACTACTCTTTCTAGTACTGTCATTTTTTCATTGCATCCATCTGGCCTGAGGCATTTCTTTATCCCACTGTATTTCTAGTCATGAGTTGCATCCAAGTTTCTCCACAGTCATAGAACCAGAAAACATCTACTTTCTGGGAAATGATTGGATATGCTAGGGTAATGACATATCGTGGTTATTAGTTTGTACATAGTTATTACCCCTGGCATCTATTGTTGTTGGGTAAACTTCAACTACTTGCTCAACAATGTCCAGGTTGATTTTCAGGTTGGCTGGACTTAGCCTGACACTTCCCAGCCAAATATTGTCATATTTCTTAACCTGATCTGTTCTTCAGTAGAAGATACTTAGTGTTTTCATGAAATGTTAGCATTTAATTTCTTGTACCTTAATTGAAAAAGGGTTTTCTTCTTGCGGATTAGTACATGATGTACTTAACCTGCGGTGTTGATGGTGAGCCACCTTAGCAGTTACCCAACTGGTATATTCTACTTTTTAGTGTCTTAAAAACCAATTCACTGCATATTGTTTTTAAAGATTTTGAATGTAGCAAACCATTTCTGCTGCTTGATGTTTCCCCCATAGTTTTGGATGGAGTGCTTTCTACCCAAATATAAGCTGACTATTTCAGTTGTATACAGCACTTCTATCATGTTCTCATGTGTATGAGGAAACCTCAAGGAAAAGGTTTGGAGTTGGCTAGGAAACATGTGGCCTCATGCCTGTGTGAGCTTGCTTGCATGTCCAAGTCAGTGGAGTTCCTTAGGTCTAATGCAAGTGAACCTGCGCAAGCTACCATTCAAGATGGGACTACTGCCTCAGGTTGCCAGCCTGTTGGCTTTGATGTTAGCCTAAATAGTAGATTGTCTGCACCAACCCCACCTCGTTCAATCAAGCTTCTCAGCTGGGGAAAGGTTCGATATCAATTCATGACTTTCATTCATTTTCTGGTTCTTTAAAAGAGATGTCCTTCAATTTCAGTAATGATAGATATTTATATCTGTTATAGGTGCAGTTTTGGAGAAAACATTTTGTTGTCAGCTATTGACTAGGCAATCATTGTAAACTCGCAGGCTATTGAATATTTTGACAAGCTACTTCATGATTTAGATGTCATTTGCTCTTTATCTCTGGATCCAATGCTGGATGCTGTTCTGCAATCTGTTGTTCAATTCCAAAAGAGAAAACCAGATCTGGTTGCTAGAGCTTATCTGCAGGTCTATTCGAAATGCTTAATGTGTCATCATTTGCTTTCTCATGTTTGTTATCATACTATTACCACTTAAGCTTGTTATTTATTGCTCCAAATATTTTTCGCTGATTATTTGCCGTCTCTAAATTTGTGCAGTTATGTTTCCATTTAAGAAAATCAATCAACAAAAAAAGAGAACTGAAATTCATATCCTCTGTTCTTATACTATTAGAAGCTATGTTACCTTGACACCTTATCTGGGCTCCCATACCTGTGTCCAACATGTGTCCCATTCCGACATTCCTTGGATGCTCCTTAAATATGCATACATTTATTAAGGTGTGTACTCTAATGTATTATAAATGTTATAGTTTAAAACATTTGTCATACACTTCTTGGACGTATGGCTGAAATGAATCTAATCGATTTGAATATCTCAGTGTTCGTATTTGTATCCGTTTAAATTTGTGAACTTGGATACAAATTCAAATATCATTTTCTAATTTTTTTTTTCAAATTTGAATTCCAATGCAAATACTTTTCAAATATTTGCAAATGTTTATCGAATATGACTATATGTTTATTTCATTAAAAATTTATAGTTTATGAATATAAAACTATGTAATTAAGAATATACTTTTATTTAGTTAAAGAAATTTTATTTTAAAACTGACATGCTACTCTTAGAGCCTGTTTGGATTTGTAGGGGGTGAAGGGAAGTTAAGGGCTTGTTTGGATTGAGGGGAATAAGGGTGAAGGGAAGTTAGGGGAACCATTCACCTCCATTCACCTTGTTTGGGAATATTTAGGAGGTGAAGTTATTCACCCTAGTTCCCCTTAGTTCACCCCCTAATAGTATAAAATTTGTTACCCCCAAATTGGGGTGTAACCAAAGGGAAGAGAACTCCCTTTCCTTCCTTTTCATTCTCTCACCTTGTTTCCCTTAACTTCCCTTCACCCCCTACAAATCCAAACAGGCTCTAAGGGAAACTAGGTGAGAGAATGGAAGGGAAGGAAAGAGAGTTTCCTTCTCCTTGGTTACACCCCAATTTGGGGGTAACAAATTTTATACTATTAGGGGGTGAACCAAGGGGAACTAGGGTGAATAACTTCACCTCCTAAATGTTCCCAAACAAGGTGAATGGTTCCCCTAACTTCCCTTCACCCTTATCCCCTCAATCCAAACAAGCCCTTAAGGTAATTAAAATTGATATAAGATTTTAATCACACAATGTAGATGAATCAAAAACATAATATAATGCATGTTGTAACGTCCCTGGTTTTACACAAGGCTGTAGTCCAAGGTGAACCCAAGGATGTCAAATTTGTCATGTACCAACACTGTGCAACAATACTTTTCACCATCACAGTAGTATCTCTCTAGTGGATTCAACAATAAATAAGTGAAGGTACAAAGCAATTAGAATATAGAAATTAGTACAATGAACATGATAAAAGGAAGAGATATCTAAATAATCATAATCATTTTTTAACTGAATAAAATAAAGTGCAACTGACGAACTGAATCAAATTTAAAATATCTCGATACATAGAGTCAACTGAATAAAGTACTAAGCACTGTTATAAATAACGGTAAATAGCTCCGCAATAGCGGCACTAATAGCGTTAGCGGTCCCTTCCCGCGACGCTATCGCCTGCTACGCTATCGCGCAATAACGGTGACATATTACGGAATATGTTTGTTCGCAAAAGCGGTCAATAGTGTGTCATAACGGTAAATAGTGAGCGATTGTATTCGAAATTTGCTTTTTGACTGCTATTTAAAAGCGGTTTGAGGCTTATTTTTTTTAAAAATTAAACTCAACCATTGACCATTGCATTCCATCGTCTTCTGTGATTTTCAGCATACTCCCGCCATCTCTCATAGCCTCTGGCACCTATCTTGATACTTCCTCTCACCTCCTTCACGGTAAGCTCATCTTAGGACAGTCATGTCACCGCTAAGCTCTTCTCGAAGAAGACGATTTTTTGACTCCTCCAGTCATCTTCGATATTACGTGATGATTACATATCTATTTTATGTTAGGATCTTTTTAAAACATCCAATATGTACTTTTAGATTTCTTAGATTTTTAAAATTTTTTTTAGCATTTATACATATCTAAATTAGACCGTTATTTGACTTTGTGTTTTTTACTGCTATTTTATCGCAATAACCCGAAATAGCCTTAGCGATGGCTTACCGCTACGCGACGCTATCCGCTATCGATAACCTTGGTACTAAGGCACAAAACCTTTTCAAAATGATGTACAACTCTAAATGTCTGAAAATAAACACCAACTACTATAGAGCATGAAATAAACTGCTAATATAAATAATGATGGACACTAAGTCGGAACTCCATCAACCTACGACTCTCCGTGCGTCTGACTCGCTGCCTGAAAAGAGGGAAAACGACAAGCATCAAAACGTTAGCGAGATCATCTCAACCGCCCTCAAGGGGAGGGGGTTAGGAGTATATAAGAAAATACAAGTTAGTACATATAGATATAAAATCATATATCCTAAATTAAGTAAAAATTAAGATTTAGAAATTCACAACACGAGAATTAGTACATCGAGCGAAATAATTCAAACAAGAAACCCTCATGTATGTACCATATCTCAAATTGTGAACCACTAAATCCCAACTCCAAAATCCTAAGAATAAAACTAACAATAAAGACAATACAACTCCAAACCTCAACCAACAAGTCATGTCAAAATTCTCACATTACCCTCGGGTAGATGACGCAGTCACAAGAATAAACATACGGTAAAATGAAGCTCACATGAAATATGTCATGTAGGACAACCGTAATATTTTACCCTACTCTCGGGTAACTAACATAGAAGCATGAATGAATTCTGTGAAATTCTCTATGTGAAACAACGATACTTTTGTAAGACGCTCACAATATCCTGTGGCAACAACCACCTTACTCAATCGCTCTGTGGAGATAGGCATATCATCCTATTTCGAAAACAATAATGGACAACGGGGTGTAGTCTATTGCGGTCTCATTGCAACATATGATAACTAAAAATATGTGTTACGTACCTCCAAATACTCGTATGAATGCATCCAAATATGTGTTCTCCAGCGGTCAAGAATGTGTCTCGATGTGCGGACTCAAATCTTGTGTCCGTGATCAACTCATGAGTCCAAAAATAAATACGCAAAATAACACTGCTCAGTCAACCGAAGCCCTCATCGGTTGACTGGCGGCGACATGTACAAACTGTGCATGTAAATGTGTAGTGGCCGGTCGACCGAAGTACCTCGTCGGTCGACTGACCAGCTGAAAGCTGAAAGGCGAAGGAGGGGCTCGGTCGACTGATCATGCCGATCGGTCGACCGACGCTATAGCAAATCGGTTTTAAGGGTTGTTCGTGAGATAAAAATTTGAATTTTTTCTTAACAAATACATGTATAAATCTTGTTTAACATGATCAGTGTTCATATATCTACATAAAAATTATTATTACTTAAGAGAATTATATTAACCCTAACATAGTCATGTTCGTAAGAATCATTATGAAAACCATAAATATCGACAAAATCTCATATTAAAATTTATTTCAGATCTAAACTCCAAATCAGAGAATTCATTTATAACTTCTTAAAACCAAAAGATCGAATCTTTGTGTCATATAATTTAAAAGAACAATCTTTACGCTTAAACTAGGCTTTAAGGCTCAATAAAACAAAATAAAACTCAATAAAAACCAAATAAAAACGGGGATCGGATTGGAGGAGATGAAACTCGCTTCAACACGTGTAGGAATCCCCAAGAGTGCAAGGAAACATGTACTCCCTCGCCAAACGCCGACAGTCTCGCCCTCTTCTCGGTATTTGCTTCACAAAGCTCTCAAAGTTCACCAAAAATAATATCTAGGATTTTGAGGGAAGAGGGTGGCTGCTAAGGTTTACAAATATGATGTAAAAGAGGATTTTCGGGTGTATATGCTCATATATATACTAACAAATCCAAAACAAAACAAATAAACCCGAAACCAACTCACATCAGGAAAACAGCCTGTCGGTCGACTGATGGTACTGATAAGTTCCCGTCGGTCGACTGATTGCAAGCATCAGTCGACCGAACAGAAACCCAAAATGTTTACAGGTCGTGCATGTTTTCACTCGTTTTGTGCACGTTTAACACTTGTATCCTCTCATATTCGTATTAATTCGATCTCAAATCGATTACTAACATACTCATCAATAAATGATATTTATCATATTAAAAGTTATTTATCACCATTAATCACAATATTTTCAAAATTTACGGGGTTTTACATGTAATAGTACAAATTGTAAGGGACGAATCTGTAAAAGTTTATTTGATAAAAAAACAAATGGAATATACATCTATCTATTTGTTTATGAGCACAATACTAAAACCTTATTTGTTTACTGTTAAATGAACTGCCACGTTGAGCATAACTGAATAGTTAGGAATAATTAATGAACTATTTAATAATTACTTATTCATCTTCACCTCTACTTGGACATATATCCTATACTCTATGTCCACTTCCTGCAACTCGTTGGACATGGGCTGAGTTCGTTTCAGCCTATGTTACCCGGGTACTTCTATTATGAAGCTGTGCCCGTGCTCGTATCCGACGCATGTCCAAGACATACCTTGCATAAATACATACATCTATTCAATGTTTACTTCATGGACATACCCATACTGAAACTTCACGAACACTCCTAGGATATATACATACATTTATTCAATGTTTACTCAATTTTATGATATATCTTTTAATTTAAAACTCGTCATACATTTTTTGAACGTATTTCCTACACTTCCTATCCAGTTCTTGAAGTTGTTAGTCATTGGTTGGGTTTGTTTCAGCCCATAGCCAAGTTCAAAACTATGATTTAAAATGGTCGTTTGAGTGTCTAGTTTAAAAACAAGCACTTTCCGGTTTACAATAATAAACATAATAAAAGGAACTTAAAATGTTGTAGGAATTTCAATTCTATTAACTCGGATTGAAAACTATAATGGTTTCATGTAAATTATTAACTTCAACATATTTATGTAGTTGTGTCCCCATACCCTACATTTTATAACTTTTGCCGTGTCCTGCACCTAAACCGGTACCCGTACCTGTTTCCATGCAACTTAGGTTTCAGCCCGTACGAAGTTCAGAAGTACGATTATAAAGGGTCACGAAGTTCAGAAGTACGATTATAACTTTTATCCTTACAAATATGTTATTTCCAAAATCTTTATTCATTAAGTCATTTTCTTCTTATTTTAACCTTGCATGAGTTCACTATATCTCAAGTTCTTTCGAAGTTAAAATAAGTGTAAACATTCATTTACTAATTGACTTAATATTGAAGGGGATGTGCTCGTTAAATCTCACCTCTCCTTAGCAGTACTTCAAAGAAACATTGTGTAGTAATAGTTGAATATTGGAGCTCACTATTTTAGTCAATTATGACAATTCCGAATGTATTATGTATCGGTATTATTGTAGGAACCTTTGTTAAAAAAAATTTCCCATCGGAATGTCATAATAAGTCATAGGCCATCAGGGAATTGTTGCTGTGAGTCTGTGACCGAAGCTAAGATGGTTATATCATACATGCAACTCTTCTAATATATTGCTCTTATGTCATGC
>BQKN01061960.1:136158-148150 GCA_022839385.1 Asparagus kiusianus
TTATATCATACATGCAACTCTTCTAATATATTGCTCTTATGTCATGCTTTTTTTTCCAATGTCATTTCCCCACGGAGACTGAATGTTGTGACTGGTTATCGAAATCGTGTCTAGCTTTGTATGATCTTAGGCTTCTTACTTCATGCCAGATTTGGCAATTCATTTGAGATAGCATCTTGCCATAAAACCTAAAAACCTAATTGGCTGATTGCTAACGTACATTGTTAATCATGTAGTTAAAGCTTGTCGAACAAGGTATAACACCTTCTAGGGTGCAGTATTTCCACTTACACAAATCATGGCTATCCTAAACAGTCTATTTCCTTGTGCAACGTCTGTTGAGTCTCATGCATATCACTTGTTTTTTTCCCTGGAATTTTCATGTGTTCTTGGCGTGGCTATGTCCATGCAACGTAGTTTGGAATAAGATTCTGTGATCCCTGAAGTCTGTGGATTCTTTAATTAAGATTAGAATTAATTCTTAATTACATATGACACCTTTCAATCTGTATAACCGGCATAATATAGAAGATTTTAACCTTAGGATTAATTGCATATTACACCTTTCATTTTTTCTGTTCCATTTATATCCTTAAAGTGAATTATTATCACAATATCACCTGACACCCCTTCGGTTCATGAGCACTTACAAAAATACAAAGCGGACATTTTCATTGAATCCCTACCCAAGTGTCTGGTGCTAATAACCCACTAGAGGGTTTATAAGTTTTGTACAGGGTGTAGATTTTCTAATGTGTGCTTGATCCTCTATTGGTAAAAAGAAAATAGGTGCCGATGCAAGACACAACAGTCCTACTTTGAAAAAAGAATGACAGTGAGGCATTCCATGATTTTAACTTGGAAGTACTCAAAGAAGCATACATACTCAAAGCAGAAGAGGCTTAGGCCAAGCAGATAAGTTTCCCCCTTGAACAGGAAGCACTGAACTGCAACAAGCAGTGAAAGGGGGGAAACCCAGGTGGTGTCCTCTTTATTATGCAGGTTGATGTGGAGTCGTGGACATGGTCAATAACCAAGACCAGCAGGCCGCCTTAGTTTTCTTAACAAGTATAAGTGAATCTGATAATAGCTTTGAGGTAAAATAGGCAAGCTCTTTAGGCTTGACATCAAGTATAATGTAAAGTTAGCATGCAGCTTTTGATTATCTGGAGTTACAAAAAAGCCCTACTCTAGCCTTGGCGGTGCACTGGATTAATGATCCTTCCTTTCCATCTTGGGGTGAAAACAGAACCGTAGGACTAATGTTGCCTTTGCCTGACTTTATGCTTTTGTTGCCTCCTGTCTGTTGTCCACTCCTCATGGTCAAGTTCATAAAGGACCTTTCTTTTAAATGAAATGGATTCATGAGTGAAATACTACAAAAACAATAAGCAAAACAGCTTAGTGTGTTTTGAGGGCTTTTCAGCCATCAATATTTAAGATAGTCTCGTAATTGTGCTTCATTATAAAATACCAAGATTTTGAGGTAAACAAAATGTGTCACGATCAGCTTTTTGTATGGAAAACTAATCCATTCAAACTTTTAGTTCAATATATGATACTCTTTATTCCACTTAAATTAAGCAGCTTTTTTTTCTACAATTTATCATTAAGAGGTCTAATATGAGGTTTCCAAAATTATCATTTAACTAATACATACTTAACATTTGTAGAGTGTCACTATATGGGTACTCTAAGAGACAACATGCTTGGGACCTTTGATATATATTTCACGCATCTTGGAAGTCCACTGCATGTTTCATTCACTGAGGAAATGTCCGTAGCAAATACGCTTTTAAACAATATTGGGGCTAGTTGTGTCAGTCCTTTTTTTTATTCATTCAGTTATGTTGAGAGTTTCTCTAGATTTCTTTGTTATGTGCTTCCCTTAGGATTTATTTCATGGAGATTTGACCTACTTTTCTTATTGCCTGAGGATATATAAGCAGCCACTCTCTTCTATCGTGGCTTGGGACAGATAGCTAAAAACCAAGACATTAATTGCTAAAGGGGTTTATTTACTGTGTTGTCTTACTCTATATCTTGATAAAGCGATTTATTGGGGGGGGGGGAATACTTATAAGAGAGCATCTGTTTCATGTAGTTGTTAAAATGAGGAAATGTGTTTATTGTTGTGTTTATTTCATCTGGATGCTTAATGGAAACAGTTGTCCAAGCTTTAGAACTATTCCTCATGTTTACTGGAATCTTGGTAACTGATTTAACAGCTTCTGTTGGTTCAAGATGGTAAACTATATGGGCGGGACCTATTTTATGATGTGATTTCAAGAGCTTTCGCTCTAAAAGAAACTTCAATGGACCAAGGATCTCAGAGGAAGGAATTTGTAGTGCAGCTAAGCCAGGTTGGCATATTGTATCTCTTATTTTCTTGCTTAGGAGTTTTCATCACTTCTGAAACATAAGATTTTTTTCTGTTGGATTTTGCAATGTTTTATATGAGTTTTTGAACATGCAGCTGATGATCAACTTGCTTAAAATTCTTTGTACAAACACTGCATGGCAGCGGCGCAAACTGGGAAAGATTCTACAAGATTGGAGCATAATTTCCATTCAGGTTTGTGTTCTTTCCTTCTAGTGCAACTTTCATGAAGTTTCTTGTCTACAAGGTGTCTTTCTTTTGTATCTCTTTTAGCTGTTTTCGTTGTACAATTGTATGTCCAAGATTTAGTTCTGCTCAAGTTCACATGTAGTGGTTCTGTTTCTGTTTTTGCTTTTTTTTTTTTGCTTCTAGATATAGTCATTTGATCTTGTTGAGCACATGTTATTTTGAAGATCTATGCTTGTGAGTTGTGACGATCTAAGCAATTTAAGTGACTATCCCTTGTTCAATGATATGCGGGTACTTTTGCTAAAAAGACAATTGAGAAAGGTGTATAAAGGGTTATCTATTCTATCTATAAATATATCAAAGTAATTGTTTTTGAACAAACTTGATTTCTATGTTCACATGCTGTCAAATAGTCTTCTAGAATTCATGCTTAAAAATGTTAGTTGAGTTCAAAAGAGATTTGAATTGTGGGGGTTAGAAGTGTGAATTTTTTTAGGAGTTTAATTTTAACTACATTAGTGGCAATTCTAATTGATTTTATCTATCATGATGTTTTTTGTTATTATCGTTATATGATTTTGTTGTGTCTTAATTTATTCCTATAAATGGGTTATTTGTAGCAGTAGATGAAAACTCAGCTTATGTGAGATACCCTGCATACAAGCTGCATTGTCTTGGCATGTGAGTTGCCCCAGTGTGAGGCCTAACATTTGATCTTTTAGTTTATTAAATGAGCACAATTTCAATATTTGTTTTTTTAAATATTTATCCAAGTAATTATCCTCAACAAATCTTCATCCATTCAATCTCCATCATTTAGTATGAGAACAATCCTTGATTCATGAATGAACATTAAGATTCTGAAGAAGTTTTACAGTCGGACATGAAGAGCTTAATATTAAAGTCATGATCGACAATCAGGGATATAAATTTTGTTCGATTTCTGCTAGAATTAATCACTGAAATTGCAGCAAATAGTGTCACAATTGCAGAGTGGGTGCAGGCTCCTCTGCAACGATTTCGGCCAATTGCATTGCCGAAAAGCATTTTGTGCGTAATTCACTTGCAATAGTAGCCGTTAGCGGGTAATAGCAGGTGATAGCGGTAAATATCAGGTAAAATCCGCTTTTTACCCGTTGTATACCGCTAATTAAGTGAGTTGGTTTTTTTCAATATACCTAACCAGACCAGCACCAACCCAACCCGCAACAAATTAATAACCCCAAACCCCTCTCGTCTCTCTCACATTTTGTTGCTCTCTCTACTCTCGCATCAACCCGACTCATTGTTAAACCCTAAAATCCTGAACAGTCTCCTCTGCCATTACCTCAAACTGCTTCCCACCGACTCTTACTACCTCGTCCCTTCACTATCTCCTCTCGCCACTCACAATCACTACCTCTTGTGCCAAAACCCTAACCGCCTCAACTCCACTAGATCATCGCTGAATGTCTGCAACTTCACCAACAACTCCTTAACTTTAGCAACTCCATTACCTCCTCCGGTCCTCATCGCCATCTCCACCACATTAAGATCGATGCCGACAAGAGCAGCGTCGAGTAGTAGGTAGGTAATTTCTTGCTTTTTCTATTTTTTTGACTTATGATCTGATTATATTAATTGATGGGCAATTAGTGTTTTTTAGATTTATCTTTAATTCTTCTTTTTTTTAATATTTATATAAATTGGATTGCCATTTAAGTTTGCTCTTTCCGTTGCTATTTGCCGCTATAGCCCCAAATAGTCTTATCGGTATGCGATGCTATCTGCTATCGATATCTTTGGAATTAATATAAAATTATAATTTTCAATCCTCACTGCAACTTTAAAGTTTTGGTGTAATGGTTTGAGAGCTTTAAGATGATATCAAAGCAATCCAGGTTCAAATTCTAATGGTCATGATTTTAAATTAGATTTTCAAAAAATTAACACTCATGTGTGAGTCTAGCTTTTGTCCCATAAAAAGGGAATTGAACCTGAGTGCATTTTAGAATTAATACAAAATCATAATTCTCAACCCTCACCACAACTTTGGAGTTTTGGTATAATGGTTCGAGGGGCTTTAAGAATTTCAAAGCTCAAGATCCTGTTCAATTTTAAAACTTGAGGTTGAGTTTTCTTCAAGCACAAGATATTTGAAGTAGGCTAGATTACTTGGGTATGAGTATGAGAGCGGGTAAGTGTAGGGGATACAAGAAAGATGTAAAAAGTAGGGTACGGGGACACGCCTGTATTAATCTTTTTTCAATAAAATACATATCTAAAATTTTGCATGCAAGATAAGCAACAATTGGATGATTCCTAACACTTATGATTAAGTCAAGCCCAGGTACAATTGAACTCCCTACTTCCTTGATTGCTTTTTTGGAAGAATTATACTTGCTTGAGACAAGTTGAAACCCATGCCCACAACAATTTAAAACTATAACTCATCTCCAAACTTAAGTCTGGCCGACAATTAGACACTTTTTAATTCTCAAGGTTGATTCAGGGCTATGTCTGCTAGTTTTGCTTGTACAAGTCTACTTTTTAGAGTCAAGCCCAGGCCCACAACCAGTTCAAAAGCACAACCCATTTCCAAACGTCATGCTAAATCATTAATCAAGATTAAGAAAACACAAGATTCCATGTATACATCAACGGCTGACCTACCTACAAACTCTTTCTCACAGACATGGATCCCAAATTCATCTCTTTCAGAACCCAACGTCCTTCTTTGTTCAAAACTCATCTTTGAACCTAAATTCCCAAATTTCTCAAAGTTGGGTTTCAATTTCTCCACTTCAACCGTAATCTTAGGCTAAGAAAAGGACAGTAAGGGTCCACGCAAGGCTAGAAGCAAGTGACACAAGAAAATTGTTCGTGACCACCTCAAAGATGGTGATCCGGGCTGGAAGTTTCTTCTTTCGTGTCCATGCCAGTTCGGATGCTTACCCGACCTCGACACTTGTCGTACTTGTGTACAGGAGGGTTGGAGACGTGTCGGTGTATCGTAGGAAGCAGATAAATAGATTCGAACTAATGAGGTTAGAATGATTTTTTATTTATTTATGAGACTTTAGATTGTATTAGCATTTTTATTTTCGTAGGATTTTTCATTGGATTTTAATGTTAATCAAGATTAGTTTTTGTCACGCCCCGAAAATTATAGTGGAAAATAGATACAAATACGTGATAGCAACGACCCGTGCACAAAGACAAATCTCATGCACATGTCAAGCCTAACACTTCATATCACATAGCTTTTCTCAAAATATATAAAGCTGCTGACTATGTTACATAGATACGGGTACAGGTACGGGTACGGTTACATAACACGACAAATTTGTAAAAAGTAAGGTACGTGGACACGGCTGTATATATATAAAATAATTCACTTTAGATCAGTATTGAATTAAATTTCTATTACATTTTCATATTTTTCGTTATGTAAAGTGGAGATTATAAATAAGAAACTAAATATAGCTCAGTTAACTCGAAATAAGTATCTATTTCAAAATTCAATGGCTGAAATGACTATATTCTTTACTACCACTAATGGATGAATAATGAAATAGAGCAAATGTTTAAATTGAAAATAATCCGAAAGAGTAACAAACAACTAATCCTGGTCAATCCTAATCTTATATATCCTCACACTTATTTACTCTTAAATCCACTCCCGATCATTCCTCTACTTAGAGCACACCTGAACTAAAACCAGAATCCAAATATCAACCGGTAAACATTGCGGTGTTATAGCTGTCCAAAAGAACAAAAGAAAGAAAGAAAGAGCGGTTCCCACTTTGAAATTCAATCACCAGCTGTGTTATAGCTGTCTCCTCCCTCTCTCTCTATTTCTCATTCTCCTCAGTCCTCTCTCATCCCTAAACAGTAAACCTCCATCTTCTCTCTCGTCATCGAGGCGCTGAAATTGCTTCGTCGAGGCTTTGATTTCGTCGTCAAGGAGTTGATTTCGTGCTCGAGGAGCAGGATACGTCGTCGAGGCGCTGAAATTGCTTCGTCGAGGCTCTGATTTCGTCATTGAGGAGTAGGATTCGTCGTCGAGGTACGGGGTCGTCGCTTCAGTCGATTTCTTCGAAGGTGGTAAAGGCATAATCGTTTCAGAGGACAAGTTATTTCAAGTGGGCTTGGGTTATTGGGCTCAAATAGCGCCCGATTCGTCCTCCGTTTCTAAATTTCAGGTGCGTTTATTTTCTCCCCTCACGAGTGAGTTTTTTGTCGTGTCCTTGCCGTTTGGGTGCGGATCCGCACCCAATACGTACCCGACACGGGTACGGGACCAAGATTGACGTGTCGGGGTAACATAGGCTGCTGATGATATAAGTTTAGAGCAAATTATATTATATGATCAACAAGTACAACCTGAAAGCTTGCTACTATTATGATGCCACTTAGCGAAGTGTTCATTCCAGAATTCAGCTGGCACATGATATACGTAATTTGGAATTTTTTTTAAAAAATGATGGGGTGAGCTAAAATACAGTGAGAATATTTTCCACTAGGGTTTCTATATCTAACAAAATAATAATTCTCAAAAACTATTGAATTATAGGTTTTGCACTTGAAATTCTAAAATGACATATTATTGTGTAAAAAAACACATTATTATTTTTTTCAGGAAAGAAATGCAACAATTTGAAATTCTTTCTTATGTGCAAACGGCGTATACTATCATGAATTCCTGAGTCTTTGACTTTTTTTTTAAATCAAGATAAATACCGAGAAAGAAAAAAATTATAAAAATTTGTGCAAAACCAAAATATTACCCTTTTCTTAAATTCACATTAAATGTTAGAATCTCAAATCTCGATGAGTTATTCACATAGTTGCAACAATTTCCTTATATTTCACACTAAGGCTACAAATTATAGCCCAATAGCATAGGAATATCTAAAATACATCACATGGCATATAATTCTCTAAAATAGAATGCAACTAACACTGTCATAGGCCGCCGACCACATCACAAATGCCCAAAAGAGTAACATCACAAATGCCCAAGAGGGCCACATAAAAATGCATTCACTATATGGCAAACACAAACAAAACACTTCATAGTGAACTTTTTAAGGATTTGAGGACATTAAAAATCTTTGTTGGATGATGTGGACTATAGGGGTGGCTCCTATGGGTTTTGGAAGTGGCTCCCATCACACTCGCAATATAGCCTTGAGTCCCGCATGACACTTAGTTCAACCCTTTCGATTAAATAATTGCTTTTTCGAAAACACATCACTTGTACCGGAATAATATTGTATGAACTTGATCACTTTGTCAACATCATAAACACTTTCAAATCAAATTGACGAGCTTAAAACTCGTCATATCTATGAAACAGTTCACAAAATTCACTTTTATCAATGTTGGTTTCAAATATCAAATCATGAGAAAATCTCTTGAATCTGTCAAACTATTGAAACGCATTCAAAATACTTCATTCTTTAATAGCTTTCGTGTAAATCAGTATTCACTATTATTTGAGATCACATGAGAAACAAAATCACTTATCACATTTTATATTAAATCATAATTTCTTTTCATTTTTTTATAGCAATCAAATTTACTTTTCATATCTCACACGAAATCAAGATCATATTATGGAGATAGGTTACCATAGTATAGGTCAATTCACATGTCATTTATATACATGAAAATAATAGAACAACTATCTCTCGAGCACAAGACAAATCAAGATATATAATACTAGTGCGATTTATATTACAAAAATACTAATGAGAAATGAACTCACCTCTAGCGGATACGATTTTCTTAAACTTTGATCCCCTTGATATCATCTAGTTCCTATAAAATAAAATCATAAGGTTAATACCAAATTAAGTTAGACTTATACTATAGGTCAACTATTCCATAATCTCGATCCAAATAAGGTCAAATAATATTTAAGACCCAAAAAAAAGGGTCGACAAATTTTATAACATACTTTCTACAATGTTGGATTTATTATCAATTTATGGCAAATCCAAGGGGCTTCAGATAGTTATACAGGCCCACTTATAGCCCTACTTAACTCTGTTTGGGCCTGTTTAAAAGCTATGTAAGTTTCGAGGACTTATCTAAATTTTTCCTAGTCAAACTCACAATTCTTGACTTAAGTGGGCTCATTAAAATGGCTCAGACGACGTCGGGTCTACATGAAAATTTCCCTTCCACTATATTATCTTGTTCTCATTTTGTACCCAACTCTTCTTCTTCCTCCTTTTTTTTCTCTCTTTTTTTGTCATTTTTCCTTTACATCTACTACAGACCTAGCACCTCGCCCTCAAACTTTGTTCCACTGCTGGGGTTGGACCTATGGACAGTGGGGGCTCGCCAGCGGCTAGGGCAGCAGACGAGGAAGACACGCTGGAGCTATTTTTAAAAAATTAAGATCAAACATTCCTATTCTAACTTCTTTTGTTCAATGACCACAAATCAAATTGTTCATCATCATCATCATTACCATTCGTACTAGAAATTCTAATTAGACAAGGAGGAAGAGTATTATACTTCAGAGGGTTAAAGGTTATTCAGTCCTCTTTCTTCTATCTTTTCATTTTCCTGTTGTACTTTCCTCGCCTAATTGTTCAGTCAGCAAACTGAGGAAACAAAGATTTAGCATAACAAATTAGTTCTTTGGTTTTAAGGGTCTCAAATTAAGTCGGTTGCCCTAGAGAAGCCAAGGAAGACACGTTCGCATATTGGCCAATTTCTCCAATAGCTAAGAGCCAACCCAAGTTAAGGGAAATTGGGACTTTGACAGTAAGCTTATTGGGCTTTTTGCAAGAAACCCCTTACAAAAATGCAAATTGCATTAAGTTATTTTCAAGAAAAAAATAATTAGTTTATGTGTTTATGGGCTACTACACTCTTCCCTCCTAATAAAAGGTTTCATCCTCGAAACTTAACATACCTCTAATTCTCGAAGAGCTCCGAATACTTCTCTCACATAGAACCCTCCATTTCCCAAGTAGCTTTTCGCTTAGAGTGATTCTTCCACTGTACTTTTACTTATCGAATAATTCATCTTTTAAATACTTGCTTTTTATAATTCACTGTAGGCTCCTGTCTTTCCCCATAAGTCAAGTATTTAAATACTTTCGAAGAATTGACCTGTGAAAGATGCCATGCACTCCAGATAGAGATGCAATAAAGTCAACTTCATTGACAGAGCTTGTTGCATTGACTTCGGTCCAACATGTTTTGTCTCGTCACTACTCTGAGGAATGATAGACTTGTACGTTTCTTCCATATTTAATCTCGTAGGATACTAACTTTGTATTGCCTACTTCATATTGTTCACTAATAGAATTCACTCGAATTGTTCTGCATCTTTGTCCTTCAGGATGTACAGTAAACACAGATAAATGTGCCTTGATCAGAATTTTTTTAAACTATATATCAAGTACAAAACTCTAGATCTGAGCATCAACAATCCATATCCTGGTGTAGCTTAAATTCCTGAGTGCCCCTTCCATGCCATTCTTGAATCAATTTAGTGCCATTCTATTAGTTGTGTTTTTTCCTTCTATTAGCCTCCCTTGAGATGAAATCAAATAAGCTAACCTCTTCCGCACCATTCTTGAATCAATTTAGTGCCATTCTATTAGTTATGTTTATTTCCCCTCTAACATCCTCCCTTGAGATGAAATCAAATAAGCTAAAGTTACATAAGTTGTTACATGTTAAAAGTATCAAAAATCATGTTCGCCTTTTTCAGATTGATAGCTGATGATCATATCGTAATCTTGGCAACCTCTTGGCTTCAAATTCAACTTTTAGTATGTGAATATATAGTTCAAACTTTTTTCAGTATAACTCTCACATTATGATACTGAAAAAAATTATTTTCTCTAAATCTTAAGGGCAATGATTACTGCCGCCAACTCCCAATTGTGGGGGATAAATTTATTCATATGGTTGTAATTGTCTTGAAGCATCTATATCCATTCTTTCTATTCAGCATCAAGTACACATTTTAGCTCCTTTCTTAGGTATTCCTACAGATGGCAACCTTGCATCTCTTGAAGGTAAATTAGGTATCGAGGTAGCCATTAGGCAATACCTAAATTCTTCAAAACTCTGCTGATATTTGTTGGACCAAGCAAGATTCACTCTCTTTAGGTGATATGAGTCAATGTGTGAGAATATGCGAGTAATATCCAATAATAACCTATCATGCAAAGAAGCTACTATTTTATCTTTTTATTTTTTACACTAGTATACATCTTCCAAGTAAACATAACTTGTACCTTTTCAAGGTCCCAAAAAATTCACCTTTAAAGAATTAGAAACCTGCTGGAAATATATATCCAACTCGAATTCACACTTCTTAAGTTTTTTACATACAATTTCTCTCTTCCTCACTTCTATAGTATAATCCCAAATAATTCAGATGCTCTTCCTTATTCTTTTAATATACTAGAATCATTAATAAACACCACAACATACTGAAATACTTTTATTTAAAAGATTCATAAAACTGTCGATTCATGAGTCCTAATGGTAACAATGAAAATTCATAATAATCATAATGGGTACAAAATAGTCTTAGAAGCATTCTCTATCTTGGTTTCAACTAATTGTAGCAAGAATGAAGATCAATCTCGACAAATACTTGAGCTCTTTTATTATTATTATTATTATTATTGATCAACTCACTAATCCTGAATAATAGATACTTTTATGGAAGGTTACTTGATCTATTTCATGAAAGTTAATATATGGTGGCAAGCTACCGTATTTTCCTCATTGCGAGCAATAATGAGTTTACCCCATAGTAACCTACTAATACTGATGAAACATTCATCTAGAAATTTTGGCAATTTCACCTAAGTCCTTCAACTTTATTGGTGCTATATGATAGAGCTCTAGAAATCAGATTCGTGCCTGGCACCAAATCAACTAAAATCCATTTTTATTATATGAATGGATTCCCAAAAGATCATCTGAAGAACCTTTCTGATATTCCCAAACAATTTGACTTCTCTAATAGAAGCTAGGTAATCCAAGCAATCATATTATCCGCAAACAATATGCTTTAAAGACTTAGATAACTCTTAGGAATTCTCGAGAATTACAATATTAATAGCAAAGTTCATGATACCAGTGAACTCTAGATATCAGCTTTTCACAAAGAATAAAAGCACATTTTAAAATTAATTACTCCATTCTCTATATAATATTGAAATCATGAATTTAATTTAATGTGCACCTCCTTATCTCATTATCAAAATTTCTTATCATGTATAAACTTGTGGGATTGCAGTAATGCATAACGTATCATAATTCTCGAGCACTAATTTGCTTTTCTTTTTTATGAATGACTCTGAAAAGCATATCTCATAGAAAATCTACTTTAAGTCGCTCCATCTTATCTAGAATTGGGTCCCAAAGTTTTCTTGTTTCGCAGCCACCAACCAT
>BQKN01061960.1:156371-166554 GCA_022839385.1 Asparagus kiusianus
CCCCCCCCCCCCCCCCCCCCCCACCAAAAAAAAAAAAAAAAAAAAAAACTTAAGTTTGACCACTTTATATTAGCTCCCCAAATTTTAGAAATGTCAGTTAACCCTTCTTTGATTTTTTCTGATAACCCTTCTTGGATTTTTTCTGATAACCCCTATAACTGTCACTATTAGATATGACCGTGCATATAAAAACCACGTGCACGTGTGACCAAATGACCAAAATGCTCCTAATAGAAAAATTATTTTCTTTTTTAATATTTATTAAGGTATATAAAAACCCTTAAGGTTAGGGGCTTGTCACTAATTAATTTTAATTAATTTTAATGATTAGAGTGCTAATTAAAAGAGGATCTGTAGTCTTTTTAATCTAACACCGTTAGGAAGGTTAGATGAAAAAATTGAAAACGCTAGGGGTATTTTCCAAAACATTGCAAACTTAAAGAAAGGTTAAGTGACATTTATAAGGTTTAGGGAGTTATTGCAAAATTAGCTAAATATAAAAGGGGTTGGATGTCATCTTTAAACTTAAGGGGTTTATCTTAAAAATGGCAAAACTTAAGGGAACCTTTTTTAAATTGACCTTAAAATAAGTAAAATTTTCCTAAAAAATGAGATATCTGAAAGATATTATCATCGAGGAGTAATAGTATGGACATTAGTCTTGCAAATATTAACTGTAAAAAAATAATAGATCTAAAATTGTCTAAAATTAAAGATAACATAGAATTTTTCTTGCACATAGGTTTGTGCTCTCAAGTTACCAACAAGCTACTTCTTTTTTTGCTCCTTCCTCTTCCTAAATAAATTGCCTGGAATGGTAAATATATTTTTCAAGTCACTAAACTCTCAAGTATCTAATAAACCTGAGCACGCACCATAACCATTTCTTTTTTAATTATCAAAATATTAGAACAAAATAATTGGAAGCTTAAAGAAGTTTGGTTTTGCATTGACGCACATTGAACAGAAGTGTCTAGCTAGAAATGAAATACAAACTCGAACCAATCACAAATACCCTTTTCTTTTTCTTATTCTTTAATAAAATTTCATAAATTCGTGTTTAAACGTCTTTCGGTTATAATACAATTTTTTTACAATTTGTCATTACTTTTATCAGGTTTAATGAGGATTTCTTCCTAGAGACTGCCTTTAAAGTAAGATCATTCTACAAAAACCACATTTGATATTGTTAATTTATACATAAACCACCTTTAAATGGTTTTCTGTTGCCATCAACCACCTAGACTCGCTTTTAAATCGAGTTTTTCTTGGTTTTGCTATAATAATAGTTGTCAAATATCAAGTAATATTTTAGAGAGATTATCCTTAATGGATGTTAGATGAGATCAATTATCGAAAAAATTAACTAAACAGTACGCCTAAGTAGTTTATGGCAACAAAAAACTGTTTAAAGGTGATTTGCGTATAAATCAACAATTAAGGGTGTTCTATGTAGAATGGTGCTATTTTAAAGATGGTTTCTATGAAAAAAAACTTTTTAGCAATCAAGATATTTAACCACATGCAATGCACGTGCATCGCACATAGTTTCTATACAAAACAGAGAGTTCTGGTTTCTCAAATTATCCTATGTTTTTTAACTAGAAGTAGATCGTAAAAACCTCGATGTCTCATATTCCTTCTATTATTTTAAATTTTTCATATTTATTTTAGTTTCTTCATTATCAGATCATGTCATCAAATCCGATCACCTATCTTTCTACTGCTCTCTTAATGTGTTATTTTTTTATTTACCAAATTAGAACTGTATAATTAATTTAAAGTAAAAAACTACATATACGTAATTATTTAAAAAATAATTAAAATTGGGGTTTGAAGAAAAAGGTATGGGGGAGTGAAATAAGGAAAACTTTAAAAATTTTAGACTTGTTCTGCAGTAATTATTCAAAACAAACCAAAAGGTTAAAGATTGTAATAATAGTAATTATTATTTTTAACAATATTCTTTTATTCTAGCCAATAGTTATTCAATATTAGTTAACCTGATAGCAAACAATTATTATTTAAGATATTAGTCCCTCAAATATGCAACAACCATATATTACTCCCTTAAATCTTTGAAATTGCTCATAAGTCCCTCTAATTTTAAAGGGTCACACAAATTAGTCCTTCAATGACTAAAATGCCCCCAAAACTGAGGTTTGCGAACATAGGGTTTTTAGACAAAAACAAAAGCTGATGGTATTTTAGTCACGGAGGGACCAATGTGCGAGACCCTGTAGGAGTTGAGGGACTTATGAGCGATTTCAAAGAGTTGAGTGACTGATATGGAACTACTGAAGATTTGAGGGGCTAGTATCCAAAAACCGTAATTGATAATAGTAAGTCTAAAAGTATATACTGACCAAAAAAATGTCTAAAAATATATAAGTATATAATAGTATTTTCAAAATTCATATACTACTTAATCACACATACGCTGTTTTACCCAGATATCTCGCTTTAAAAAAGTATTCTCAATTATTCACTAAAATATCCCACTTTAAAAAAATGTCATTTTAACAATGATCCCATTTCTTATGAAATTGTTCCAATTGACTAAATTTGTACTTATTGCATCTTATCTTGCGATTCCTAGAGATTCGTCCAGCACTTTGAGCTACTCCAGAAAGCTCAGATTCCAGAGAACATATCATATGACTTATTTAAGGAATCTACAGCAAATGCTCAAATATCAGTGAGTACTGATCCATCTCTTACAGCATTACACTCTTCATACTTTGCCTCACAAAATTTAATTCACTGCATCTCTTTTAATATTACAGAACACAGCAAAGCACAATTATTTTAGAGAAGCCCAAAAGATTGCAGCATCACTTCGTGGCAGTTTCTCGAACCAGTCAGACAAACTACTGGAGCTCAGACAAATAGAGCAGGTTGCAGAGCACAATAGGATCGCTCTGAATGTAATCGACCAAGTTGGTGCCAATGATCCTTCCCTCAGGATCTCATTAGAGTCAACTCATCACCCTTGCTTTGTAGTAGCAGTGGTCAAGAGATCATAAAATACTCTTGATTGTTGTACCAATTTTGAGTACTTAATAATGCCCCAGAAATGCTGGAGTTATAATGCGGTCTTCTGTAACATTGTGTTGTGCTATTTTAGTCCTGATTTTAGTTCATAGGTATTATTTATTGATGTATCATTTTTTATGTATTATTTCCTCTTTGACTTAGTAGTCATGTATCGTTATTTTTTAATTGATGGTAACTTTTTGTTATTGATTGAAAGGCATTTAGCTTCGAAGATGTTGTCCATGATGTAAGAGGTGTCTGTTGTGAACAAAGCAATAAAGCCTGGTGCTGGTTGCCATCATTTTTTTATAGGTTGTAGCGCATGATGAAGTAATTTTTTTTCCCTTCTTTTTTTTTTTAACTATGGAAGTAATTAGTACTTGAGCGTATTTGTACATCAGGTCCTTTTCTTCATGTCAAAATTATGTTGAAGCATAGTGACGATGATCGCATGTTTGCAGCATTAACCGGCTGGAAAGTGTCTGTCTGTTTATCACATATTTGCGGAGATGCAGGCATTTGTTCAGATTGTCAGTAAATAACATGTGGGGTTAAATTTCTCTTTCTGGAGCTGCAATCAGTAATGTCAATCCCTTATCTACTATTTGGCTTAAAGAAATAAGCGTAGACCTCCCCGTATATGGCATTTTACCGATCATCATGCATCGTATTTTGTTCTCTCAAAGATTTTTTGCTAGAATATGTTTTTTAAATCCCCTGCTAAAGAGAAGTACATGCTGATCTTTCGATTCGGTACTTTTCTTGGTGTTTATTATATCTTAACTTGTACTTTTCTTGGTGTTTATTATATCTTAACTTGTTCAGAGTTGGTCAGTGGCAAAATGTCTTTCGAAAATATGAGGTGAATCTTATCATGATATATTCTTCTTACGCTGATATGCAACGGTTGACCTTATATGACGAAAGCCGTTAGAAGTAGATTATGAAGGTGATTAATTCTGCATAGGCGTTATGATTAGTCTTGTAATATGTGAAATGACGGGATCGGTGTAGACTAGTTTTAGAATGATAAGAGATGATCCGGCTGAAATGGAATGAGTTAATGCACATAATAAGAATAATGACAGCTGCACTATCCTCCAACTACTTTTACGCTATAAGAGAAGCGTGAGCTTCTTTGATAAGTCATCAACTTAGAAAAAAGTTAAAGTGAATGGACTTCACAATTTTTTCTCTCTTTATTTTTCCTTCTCTTTTATAGAGTAGAAGTAATGTAGAAGTCGTAGTGCAGTTTGAATCATGGCAGTGGTGGAGAAGAAGAAACAAAGAAGAAATAAAAGGAGTAATTTTTTGTTAAATCCCCAATAAGCCTTAACTGCCAATAATTTAGCAAAGGCAGAAGACCCCTGAAGTTTTTTTCCCCACTTAAGCCCCACAAGCGATGTTAGACGATATGGTGAAAAGACCGAATATGTTTTTTCCATTAAAAAACTAATTACTAAATTAATGAATTCAATAAGGTTTCAATTAAATTTCTTCCTAAGACTACTAAAATTAAGGAAAGGAAGAAAAGGAAATGTGGTTCTCCAAGGTTGGGGCACTAGCGCTTTGGGAAGTAAGGTAGAGGTCGGCGCACAATCCGGCCAAACAAACAAATTTTTAAAATAAACCCATTTTATTTTTTTATTAAAAAATTCGACCCACTCCCATTTTTATTATCAAAAGCGACCCATTTCATGCCACGTCAGCAGCGTGGCCCCGAAATGGGTTGATTTTTTTAATGACGTCGATAAATAGTCGAGGTTGCCAGCCCCGACTATTTAGCTATATCGGGGTTGACAACCTCGACTATTTAGCTATGTACAAGCTAAAATAGTTGAAGTTTCTAACCCCGACTAATTTAGGATCATGTCTAATTGGTCGGGGTTGGCAACCCCGATCATTTTAAAAGCCCATTTTGAAATGGTCGGTGTTTCCAAACCCGACCATATGACAGAGACCACTGGCCTAGTCGCCAAGCGGTAAAAACGGCTAAGGGACAGTAGTCGGGGTTCACAACCCCGACTATTTGTTAACTGGGCCCGCCCCCTATATAAAGGTCACGACTTCATTCCCCCCAGCTCCCGTTCGGTTCCAGCTTCCTCTCTCTCTCTCTCATTTTCGTCGTTCTCCTCCTCCCAAACTCTCTTTGAGCCACGGATCTCAGCATTCAACCTCAAGTTTTGTGCGGAATTTCAGCGTGAAAGATCTAACATGTACTTTCTCTTCCTTCTCTCCTCTTTTGACACGTAGAAATCTAGGGTTTTCTCTCCAAAATAAATTTATAGTGTTTGAACTCTATTTGTAGTGGTTTATTTAGAAAAAATTTTCTTGTTGTAGTTGAAATTAAACATTTGGGGCATAGAATACTCAATTTTAGGGTTTAGGATTTGGGGGGTTTACGGTTGTAATTGGGTTTTAGGGTTGTAATTGGGGTTTAGGATTGTAATTGGGGTTTAGGATTGTAATTGTTAATATTTTTTAAATTTTTTGCATTTAAATGATATAATTTTGTTTTGTATAGGTTAAACAATATGATTTTTATTGCTTGCTCTTATGGTGGAACGATTAATTATGGAATGAATAATATATTCATGGAGTTACGATAATTGACCCACGAGTGTATCGACTAAAAATAATATGCAATTGGCCGATAACTTATGATAGAACGTTTGCAATTGAGATCTCAAACGATCATTCGATGAGTATTTTGTTTAATTTGAGCAAGTCACAACCAACGGTAGAATTGTTTATTGAAATGGTGTCACATAGTACGGGCCAAATATTCAACCCTACAGGAGAATTCTCACGTATGTTATATTTAGGAGTTGAGTCTGAAGGCTTTCTTTCTTCTTCGAGTAAAATGCAGCGGACTCAATTACAATATCACAGTGGTGCACCTTCATAAGAAGAGGATGAAAGAATCGACGCCTCTGATGGTGAAGATGAAGATAGTGCACCACTTGACAGCATGCAATTTGTGGGTGAAGATGATGAAGAGAATCCGGATTGGCCAGATGAAGCTTATGTTAATAATGAATATGTTGAGTACGAAGAACCACCCCCCTACGAGTTTGAGGATGATGAGTGGGTTCGTTCTTCCACAGTACATGATATGCACATTGGCGAAAGTTCATCCAATAGAGGAGATGATGAGGAGGTCCCTTTCAGAGTTGGTGAATTATTTGAGACTAAAGACCAATTAGTTGATGCTATTCATGATTACTCAATCAAAAAATTGGTCAAATTCAAGCAAATTACAAGCAATCGCACAAGTTATGAGGCAATCTGTTTTATGAATACACATAGGCAAGGTCGGGCAGAGGGGAATGAATCTGATTACGCATGTCCTTGGAAGTTATATGCATTTGCCGGAAAGAAATATAATGAGTATTTTAGGATCACAAAATACTTTGGTGTTCACACATGTAACAATCCAATGTTCGAGAAAGACCACAGTGGTGCCTTCGCCTCTTAGATAGCTCGGTTGATTATGCCAAAATTAAGGAAGAAGCTTGAACTAAAGCCCGATGATATAATTGGAGAGTGTCACATGATAAGTGGATTGAAATATTGTATATCAAAGCATGGAATGCAAGGAGAATTACGATGACCAAAATATTTGGTGATTGGGAGAAGTCTTACGCGACTCTGCCTCAATATCTTGATGCGATCAAAAGAAGCAATCCTGGATCTGAATACAAACTCATAACCAAAGAGGTCAATCCGAGAGTTCATAAATTCACCTCTGTATTTTGGGTATTTGGTCCTTCAATCGAGGTATTTAAATTTTGTCGGTCGATCTTTAGCATTGATGGGACACACTTATACGGTAAATATAAGGGTGTATTGCTTGTCGCTATAGGAGTAGATGCAGATGGTGGCTTATTTCCTTTGGCCTTCTCAGTTGTAGAGGTCGAGAACAGTGAAAATTAGGAGTTGTTTTTTCTTGCATCCAATTATATATTTTTAATGTGTTGCCTCCTAGAAAAATTACTTTTATATCTGATAGGATGAAAGGTATTCCAAGAGCATTGTACAGGAGATTTGGCTCTCATCACACCGCTATTGCTTACAACACATTAGAGCTAATTTTAAAAAGAGCTTTGGTCAAGTACATCTACAAAACCTTATTTGGCAAGCGGGTGAAGCATTGTTGGGTCAAGTTCCTCACATGAGGGGTGGAAGGATCAAACTTGAATGGTTGCGAAACAATTACATGAATGTTCTGATCGATGTGACGGAGGAGATCGTCAAGATGTATGCCCGTGCATACATACTTCACATGATCGGTACTATTCTTTTCCTGGATTCCACGAAGGATTCGGTGCACGTGAGGTGGTTGCCACTCCTGGAGGATCTTGTGGATCGTGGGGGATTATCATGGGGGAGTGCCGTGTTAGCGTATCTGTATAGGGAGATGACCAAAGTGGCTCTTGTTTAAAATAAAGAATTCAAGGGTTGTCCCACTCTGGTACAGATATGATCTTTAGAGAGATTGCATTTGGGTTGCCCAGATTTGAGAGAGACACGTGCTCTCGATGACCATATTCCCTTAGGCTGCAGGTATTACTAAGTTATTTTGAAAGATATGCTCAATTTACTAATGATATATTCTGCAAAAAACTACAGATATGCTAATTTGAAATAATTGATATATTATGTGAATGTTTCTTTGAGTTTTCATATTAATTAATCATGCTTAAACCCTAGGTTTGTAATACCTAAGTAAGATAAACATGTTTAAATGAATTTTACCTCTGTTCATGAGTAGTTTTTATCATGTGTTGATAATCACTTTAATTACATATGAGATAATTGAAGAAATTGCTTAATTAGGATATTAAACCCTAATTTGGAAGATATAATAATTTAATTTGATGATTCAGATAATTCATGTTGCATATGCCAAGTATAAAATCTTATTTTAATATTATGATATGTATAATTGATATAAGCACTGTTTGTGTACGCAAGAATCCGTGTCTTAACAGAGTAATTGACCACTAAGCTTAGTAGTTGGCTACTCGTGCCCAGTTGAGTATAACAGAAACTGTGTGTTTGTAGAGTAGTCGACTAATGTTCTTAATAGTTGACTACTAATACTGATATATTATTACAGAGTCTGGATAGACTCAGTGTAGTCGACTACTAAGGCTAGTAGTCGACTACTAAGGCTGTTGCCTGAATTTTTGTTTTGCATCTATTTGAGATATGTTTGGGGGCTTCAAGCCACATTTCTTTATACGTAAATTCATGAATAGTGTAGTAGCACATACATGGGTATGCTGAAAGGAATTATGATGGGTTTTGACCCGATTACTTTGAGAAAAAGTTTAGTACATATTATACACATACCTTCTGAATATCGTTGATGAGCTTAGTTCAGTACTACGGGGTTAGTGCGTTCATATTCTATTTTTACGGGCCATTGAGTTAGGTTTAGGATGCTTTATCTAGCAGTCCATCCCGTACTAGGGTGCGATGAGGCTTGTGAGCCGTATTTCTAGAATGTCTACTTGGTAGTCCGTCCCGCATTCGTGTTATGTACAGAGATACGATAAGACTAATGATCTATGTACACTGTAGGATACCGACTGGGTAGTCTGTCCCGCATAATGATATGATGAATTAAAATCTTGCACAGAGTTGCATTGAGATAGTTAAATGATAGCCCGAGTCGTTGGCAGATGCCAGTTATGTTTTTGACTCACTATTAAAATATATGACCCATAGTACTTTGCATTTGAAAGTACACAGGATTTATGTCAGTATTCATTCTATCTTCCTTGTGACAGTGGAAGATATTATGAATATGATATGTTAATGTCTTTACCTTCTTTTACTGCTTTTTTTATTTTTTTAGTTGGGATCAATAATTAAAGATTCACAATTTGAGACATAAGGTATATACATGAGGGTTTCCTTGTTTGAATTATTTTGCTCGACGTACCAGTCTCGTGTTGTGGATTTCTAATTGTTGATTTCATTTAGATTGTTTATCTTTAGTTCGGTATTAATGTTTAGATGTTTACAATTCAGGACATATGGTATATACATGAGTGTTTCCTTGTTTGAATTATTTCGCTCGACGGACTATGTCTCGTATTATAGGTGTTTAAATATTAATTCCATTAGATACGGGGGAAAATGGTCTAGGTAAACTATGCTTAATAGATAGAGCCTCCACTCCATCTAGCAGTCCTTCCCCTGGGGAAGGATGGAGGTGATCTTACTATAGCACTCTGACGCTCTTGTTGTTACTTTTTTTAATATTCTTTCAGGTAATTCGAAGTACCGGAGAGTCGTAGGATGACAGAGCTCTTGCATAGTTGCTGTCACATAAGATTTATTAAAGGCTCCACTGTAGTTTATATTTTTGTTCAGACCTTAGAGTTTATTTCATAGTGTAAAGGGAGTGTGCCTTAGTATGATTTTTAGTTGTTTCTTGTCGAGACATATTTATTCATTTTGGGTATCAGATGTATTCCAGGTTGTTCATTGAGACATGATTTATTTATGAGATATTTTTTCTATATCATGTCTATTATAGTTATTTTCTTTCTTTTGTCTATTTTGTACGTGCACTTTATTTTGATTACACTAGAGAATATTGTTGTGATTGGTGTTGTTGCACAGTATGGGTGCATGATAGGTTTGACATATCTGGGTTCATCTTGGACTGCAGCCATGTGTGAAAACAGGGGCGTCACACTCGTGAACACGTCATCTTAATTGGCTAACTATCTCTCACTCTCTCTCTTTTTAATTATTACCTTATTATTATATTTTGTGTCTTGAATTGCATTGTATTTTTATTAGTTACACATTATTGTTTGATTACCCTATTTACCCCCACCCCTACCCCCTCCTCTAGGGTAATTTCACTCTTAAGTTCTGCTTCTTCTTCCACTCAAGTTGATCGTCTAACTTGATCGTCGGAGGTACAATAGGGGAACCTATCCCCGTCCTCTCATAAGTTTTTACATGTGCAGATTCTCAATTCCTCAATTCAAGAACCAGACATAAAGTCGGAGAAGAAGGCAGCCCTCTCATCAATCTCTTTTACCTCATCTAGATTATCCTACCCTAGATACATAATGACTGTGTGATCACTAGTACATCAATAATAATATATATATATATA
>BQKN01061960.1:170490-184106 GCA_022839385.1 Asparagus kiusianus
TTGAGCTTAGAGTATCAAACACACATAATATAAACCTATACTAAATATACCAAGCAAAGATCTTCATGACGCTCGATCTTGGTAACATGGATGAAGCTTGACATTGGATCTTAAACTTGAATTGCATAGGCTTCACTCTACTATTCCGCCAACCTCCATTGGATATAATCGTGAATGCTCGATTCCATCCGTCCTCTAACATATTATTTGTCTATAATAAATACAAAAATACAAACACTAGACAAACTATATTAGTAGTAAATTATTTGTTAAACATCATCAAAATAAAAAGGCCAACAATTTTTCATCTTATATATTTGGGGTAAATTGAGACAAAAAGGTTTAGGAAAAAAGATAATTCCACAAAGAGAAAGACTCTTTGTGTGCAATAGTCACTGAGTCTATCCTTTAATGCTAAAAGAACTTTGTTACGTATCATTTACCTTAGGATGTATAGTTCTAATTATGTTAACGTGTTTCATATAAAATTTTGTGCTACTTATTCTCTTTGGTTCACTGAAGATCCCAATAAAAGGACAACAAGCGTATCTACATGCATACATCATAAACTATATCCCTTCAATTTTTTCACATAACATCTAATCTTATATTTGGTATAGTTAAATATATAATTTTGAACTATTGTATAAAAAGTTTATATTGAAGTTTAGGTATTAATAATTAATGAACTTTATATCTATATTATATTATACATTATACTATAATTATAATTATAATCAAACAAATATGTACACTTTAAATTAATGTATGATATAAATAATTATCATAGTTTGATATCTCTATATTATACTAAATTTTATATTCACAGTGTATTATACATAAAAGAAGAATGTATACTATAATATATTTTATAAACTATACTATAACTTTGAATGGTACATTTGTAATAACCGAAAGCATATTGTTATGGACGTGGATTAGCATGCAAAGCCCACTACAGGCTTGAATGTTTACATGACTTTAATGTCTAATAATACATACTAAATACAATAGAAGTTACATTTTGTTATTAGTCTTTATGTGTCAATTAGTTCTTTTGGAATGATATCCAAGAGTCACTATTTTATTAGTAATGGATTCTGATAGTCTTCATTTGTAATTATAAATACTCTAAGCATATGATGAAAAGAAGCATATAGTATACAATCTTTAGAGAAAATTGTTATTTCACTTGCTTCTATTTTTTTCCTTTCAGGAACTGCAAATAATGAGAAATTTTGATGTAGTACATATCAGGTTTATATAATTCTGCCTTCTCCTGGTCCATCATGACAAATATTAGTCAACTTTATTTTGTCTCTTAATTAATCTCATGTGATATTTGGGTACTTTAGGAAAATTTTAGGATCTGTAAGTGAGAAAAGATTACACAGTTTTTGTTAAATATCATGTCTCCATGATATTATTTTGATGATAACAATTTATACTATGTGTGTTATACAAATGCACTAACATTTATATGCAGATTTAAATATTAAATATGAACAAGTGCAAGATGAGTTCAAGACATTATGAAGTAAAGAAGATGAAGAACATATACATCAATGTAATTGTTTTTACATTTTTCTTTACTTAGAAATATTGTACAAGTCTTGATCACTCACACATACACACATATAAAAATTCGAACACACTAACATATGCTTAGTGTGTTGGTTAACTATAGAAATCCCCTATGTTAACCATTAGAGTTTATAGTTAATAATTGAGTGTTAAAACATTTAATTTATATCATTTTTAATCCTTAGTAGTCGACTAATTAGAATAGTAGTTGACTACTCAAGTCTATGTCTGAAATATAAGTTTCTATTAGTTTACAGTATAGTCGACTAATTAGAATAGTAGTCGACTACTCAAGCTTATGACTAAAATATAAGTTTCTGTTAGTTTACAGTGTAGTCGACTAATCGACTTTATAGTCGACTACTGAAGGCAAAATTTATGTTTCAAGTTTCTATCAAATTTCTGTTTGATTACAGTATAGTCGACTAATGACCATTATAGTTGACTACTTAGAAATTTTTTGACTTCACAGAGTCTGTTTAGACTCAGTGTAGTCGACTACTGTGTCTTGTAGTCGATTACAGATAAAGTTTTTCCATAATTCAGAATTTGAATTAGTGACAATTTATAGCCATTTTTAAACGTTTTTAAAGTTTAAAAATTTGTCTTTTCAAGGGCTATATAAAGATTATATGTTCAGAAAAATGCAACATGCATAGATACCCATATGCTTTGATCTTTGTGCATTTTTCAAGAGTCAAAAATTTAGATTTTGCTAAAAAGATTGTTTCTAAAATTGCCTTTGATTCTCATTCAAAATACTTATTAATTAGGCAATTTCCAGAGGTTAAAATTATTCCTATTCCACTGCTATACAACACTACAAATCAAGGCTTATAGGAATTGAGTTGTTTGATTCAAGGAAAGTTCTCTCGGTTTGAGAGAGGTTAATATCTTGGTCTAGAGATTGGTGTGCAATTGGCAAAGTTTTGTCAATTAGTGTTACAATTTACAGGGACTTGCAAATTGGTCAGGTTTGGTTTTAATTTTGTACTTAGTTTAAAATTATAATAGAAATCTCTAGCGGGATTTGCTTGGGGACTGGGTGTACACCGGATTGGTGGAACCAGTATAAAATCTCTTGTTTGTGATTGTGATTTTCTGATATTGTTGTCATTCTTTATTGCAATTTATTATCTACTTTGCATAAATTTTAAAAGAATACTATTCCCCCCTCTAGTGTTCTAGTGTATCTACTTCAGATCCTACATTTGGTATCAGAGAAAGGTGAAAGATGACATCAACAAATACATCACAATTCAAAGAAGGTCATTCTACAAATCGTCCACTAATGTTCGATGGATTGAACTATAACTATTGGAAGTGCCGAATAAAGATTTACCTTCAATCAATTGTCTACGAACTTTGGAACATTGTGGAAACAAGATACGAGAATCCATCAACTCCATTTTCAGAATGGACTACTTCACAAAGAAATAATGCAAATTTGGATTCTAAAGCAATGAATGCTTTGTTCTGTGCACTTGACAAGAATGAGTTTAATAGGGTGTCAACGGCCACATCTGCATACGATATTTAGCACACACTCGAGGTAACTCATGAAGGTACAAATAAGGTTAAAGAATCTAAAATTTCTATTCTTGTACATAGATTTGAATTATTTAAGATGAAGGAAAATTTAGACAATTGAAGAAATATTCACAAGATTCACCGACATTACAAATTCTCTCATTGGTCTTGAAAAAACATACACTCAAGTGGAGATGGTAAGAAAAATACCCCGATCACTCACTCCATAATGGGAAAAGAAGGTTACTGCAATCGAAGAAGCAAATGATTTGTCAATTCTTATGGTTGATAATCTTATCGGAAATCTAATGGCTTATGAAGTCTAAATTGAAGATAGAAAAAATAATGATGAAACAAAGAACAAGAAAGTGCTTGTATTCAATATTACTTCCGATAAAGAAGATTTGAATGATGATGAAGAAATGAGCATGTTTGCACGTAAATTTCGAAAATTCATAAAACAAGGTAAGTACAAATCAAAAAGTTCAAATTCAAATAACTTATTTTGTTTCAAGTGTAATAAAGCAGGGCATATGAAGAAAGATTGTCCATTGTTGAAGAGCAAGCAAAAATCAAATTATTTCAATAACTTCAACAATATTCAAAACTACAAGAAAAGAAAAACCATGGCGGTTACTTGGGAGGATAGTGATGATTCAAATTATTTTCTCATATACTAATTCAACATAAACCCTTTTTCAAAATAATTTCTTTTAAATAATCACTTATTCTAAAATAAACTCTTTTAAATAATTCTAAAAATTTCTTTAAGTATTCTTTTTAATATTTCCTCTTCCAAAATAAATTCTTTTCTCATAATAGTTTAACTATTCAATAACCCGTTTTTTTCCAAAATAAAGTATTTTAAATTATCTATTTTAATAACTATTCAAAACTAACTCATTTTCCAAATAAATTATTTCTCATCATAATTATAAAAAATGATTCTTTTTCCAAAACAATTCCTTTTAAATTATTATAATTTTTCTAAAATAAATTCTTTTTAAAATATTTATCATTCTAAAATAATTTCCTTCTACAAAAAAATTCTTTAAAATAATATAATTATTCAAAAAATACTATTTATTACATAATTATTATTCATTCAATATTATTCATTAAATCTACGTAGATAATTATTAATAGATCTAAAATTCTAATAAAACAATTAAAAAAGGTAAATTCGCACGTACGATAAATTTAAGAATTAAAACGAAATAAAACAAGAATCAGGATCTTACCTCAGAATATTGTCGAGGATATCATAGAGGGCAGTGGGGGTCATCGGGTGGCTGTACAGGTCACAACGGGTTCCGTGGCTCGTCGGAAAGTCAATCATGTGATAGAATACAAAAAGGGAGGAGTTAGTAATGATTAGCCATATTTGAAGTGATATAACGAAAGGTAAAAAATGAGCCTAAGTGAAAGGAATATATTGTGTGATAGACAATATAAATGGCTACACACCGGAGAAGACGGTAACGAAAACGGAGACCGGAGGTGACCGAAAAACACGTGCGAAGTCGGCACAGCGCTGCTATAATCTACGAACTGCTTACTGTTGAGCAATGTTTCGGATGTTACCCAGAGAGTAGAGAATGAGTTAGAGCATGATACAAATTAGAGGTGATAGACAACATATAGGGATACTCACCAGAGGAGAAATCGGAGAAAACGGAGATCGGAAATGATCAAAAAGTGCGTGCAAAGTCGGCACAAAACTACAGTTTTCTGCTCACTGTTCGTCGCTGTTCGCGCTCGTTCCTCACTGTTCGAAGGTTCTCCTTGCCGTCCGGGCTTGCCGGAGGTGGGAGGACGTTGCCCGGGGTAGTTAGAGGTCTGGCGGGGATGGGAGAGGGTGGAGGTGTGGGTTGGTGGCGTTGGAGGTGATGACGACGGTAACGAACGAGGGAGGAGGTGGTGGCGTGTTGAGATGGGAGAAGTTGGAGGTGTTGTGGGCAAATAGTGGTGGTGAAGGTTTGCGGGACGACGACGGACCTGAGGTGGGTGTTGGCGTCGGATTTGGGTGTGACGCCCCTGGGTTCACACAAAGCTGCAGTCCGAGGTGAAACCATGAATGTTAAACCTGCCATGCAACACACCGTGTAATAACATATTTTATCATCACAATTACTATCTCTCTAGTAGAGTCAATAACAGGTGTAGGTACAAACACAAGTAAAAGATAATACAAGAGATATATGATGAAATAATAGAGATAAAAATGATATTTTATCATCTAACATATAAAAATATAAAGTGAATCTTTGAAATAACTAGTCTGGAGATCTCAACAAGTCTCAAATACAGAATATCTGATAAAAGGAAATAAGGCACACAATCTTTATAACTTCTTGTTGGACCCTGGGGGGGTGATTAGGGTCTAATGACAATGATTATGCAATAAAACTTAAGTCAACCAAACACCACACAATATTATGATAAAATAAAAGGAGATGAGATAGAAATAGTTATCCAAGTGACGCGCGATGTGTTCACGAGGTTCGGCTCTCTAGCCTACGTCCTCGCTCCCCACTCTCAAGGAGAATCCGCTACACAACCCGATTTGGAAGTCGGAACTTCTTCTACACAGCGATCTCCACGAGATCTCACAACGACACAATCGATCTCCATGAGATCTCCACACAACCAACAATAGCACTTAAAGAATTTGTTCTCTCTTACAACAGCCTTATGGTAAGGAGAGAGATTTGCACTGAAGCTTTGGATTAGGAATAAGCACGTGTAAAAAACAGGGAATTGAATTTTGAAAGTCAAGGCTCTTAAACTCAAGAATTAAACACACAAATGATTTTTTTCTCTTGAAAGGTTAGTTCTGAAATAATTGGGGTAGTTGGATACATAAAGAAAGTTAAGAGAAGAAGGCAAAAACCCTGTCAAAAGACCAAAAACCCAAATCCCTAAAAATTAGGAAGTCTGACAAACTAGCCGTTATTGATCGGCGGTCGACCGCAGAGTCAATGATGGTCGACCGTGAGCCAAAACTAGCCGTTAGAAGACAGTCTGGAAAAGTCGCGGTCGACCGCTGAGCCACCAGCGGTCGACTGTGAGAAAAACTGGATAATACTCAAAGTCTCTGGAAAAAGTACGGTCGACCGTAGCGTCACCGACGGTCGACCGCGAGATGATGAAAATCAGAGCTGAGTCTCGGGAAAATTAGCGGTCGACCACGGAGCCATGTCCGGTCGACCGCGAGAAATTTCTAGGCTAGAGAATAGCCAGACCTATTCACTGTCGACCGCCGAACCACATCTGGTGGACCGTGGACTGATACAGGGCATATACAGGATTTGAAATCAGATTTTTGACTTTGAAAAAATCCAAGATAATTTCTGAAAGTAGTATAACTTTGTAAAATAGTTTTACTATTAAAAACAAACTGTTTTGTTAAGAAATTTTGCACATAGATCCTTATATATATGAAGAACTATATTTTGTCAAAATCATTTAAAATATGAGTGTGAAAGAGTGTGTGTGATATCCCAAAAGCTTCAAATGAAATCTACGACTTCTTGCCTACAATCTAGTACTAGAGAGAAAAGAAAAAAGGACTAGCAAATATCCTCACATAGAGTTACATTCATTGAGTCTTGATATTGCTATGGGTTGATGAAGCTTCCACTTGTATGTATTGTTCTTTGTTTAACATTTAGCTTCATCATATTGGCTCCACCTCCTATTGATATAGACGTTGTAGCTCATATTCCATCCAATCCTCCTTTCGATGGTACTAACAAGCTTGATACACATATCAACTACAATATCACTCAACAAGCAATTAGTACCGATAATGGTGGTTGTAAATCATCATCAAAACATAAGGGCTAACAATCTCCCCCTTTTTGATGATGACAACTAACCATTATATTTGAGCTAAATACATATAGCTTATAGATAGGTGCTCCCCCTATCTATGAGCTCCCCCTTACTATGTGCACAAGTGAGGAGGTGGTCTCTCCCCCTTTGTCACCATCAAAAAGCGGGGTAAGAGAAATGAGAAACATACTTAAATACATAAAATGTACCTCAAGTGTTGGTCCTCACGTATCACCTCCCTCAAGTGCTCGGAATTACCACCTCTCACTAGGCTACCGACGCCACTCCTCTTGGTATCGACTACGTCCTCACCACACACTCCTCTTAGTAATGATATGTGCTTAAGCATGTTATGAAAATGAGGCATATATATAATGTGACCAAGTAAACAAACAAGCAAGAAAAGAATTCAAATAATGCATAGGCCCAAACCATTTCTTAAACGACAAAAATCTTCTTCACTAAGAGGCTTGGTAAAGATGTCCGCTAATTGAGATTTAGTATCAACATGAATAAGAGATACATCTTTTCGCTCTACGTGATCATGCAAGAAATGATGGCGTACAGCAATATGCTTGGTTCTAGAGTGCAAAACTAAATTTTTTGAAATGTTTATAGCACTAGTGTTGGCACAAAAAATGTTTGTATTTTGAAAAAGTAAACCATAATCAACTAAGCTTTATTTCATCCATAAGAGTTGGGCACAACATAGGCCGGCGGTAATGTATTCCGCTTCCGTAGTGGACAAGGCAACATAATTTTATTTCTTGGAAGCCCAAGAGACAAGTGAGTTACCCAAAAATTAACATGTACCACTCGTACTCTTGCGATCTACCTTACATTCGACAAAGTCGACATCACAAAAACCATAAAGATCAAAAGAGGTGCTTTTTGGATAAAATAAACCAAGATCAATTGTTCCATTGACATATTTAATAATTCTTTTAACCGCAATCAAATGAGATGTTTTAGGAGAAGCTTGAAAACATGCACATGCACACACACTAAACATGATATCAGGTCTACTAGCGGTAAGATAAAGGAGACTACCTATCATACATCGGTATAGTTTTTGGTCTACATCCTCACTGCTATCATCCGCATCAAGCTTGATACTTGTACTCATTGGAGTTGGGGCATGCTTAGAGTTCTCCAAACTAAACTTTTTTACCAATTCTCTAGCATACTTGCTTTGTGAAATGAAAATCCCATCCTTAGTTTGCTTGACTTGGAGCCCGAGAAAAAAGTAAGCTCTCCCATCAAACTCATCTCAAAGTGATCTTGCATAACTTTAGAAAAATCTTTGCATGAAGCTCCATTAGTAGCACCAAAGATGATATCATCAACATATACTTGGACCAAGATAAAATCATTTCCCCTTTTTTCTTACAAAAAGAGTATTATCAATTTTTCCTTTAGAGAAATTATTTTTAATAAGAAAACTAGAGAGACGAGCATACCAAGCTCTAGGAGCTTGTTTTAACCCATATAAAGTTTTTTGAACCCGGTAAACATGATTAGGAAAAGTATGATCCATAAAACCGGAGGGTTGCTCAATATAAACTTCCTCTTCTATATAACCATTTAAAAAAGCACTTTTAACATCCATTTGAAATAGTTTGAAATTCTTTAAACTTGCAAAAGCCAAAAACATTCTAATAGATTCTAACCTTGCGACCTGTGCAAAGGTTTCATCATAGTCCCTCTTCTTGATTGAATTCTTGGGCAACTAAACGGGCTTTATTTCTTATTACTATGCCATGTTCGTCAAGTTTGTTTCTAAAAACCCAATTTGTTCCAATAACACTCACATTGTTAGGCCTAGGAACTAATTCCAAACATTATTTCTTTTAAAATTGTTTAGTTCATCATAGCTAAAACCCAAAACTCATCTTTTAAGGCATCATTAATCTTTTTAGGTTCTATTTGAGACAAGAAAGCAATATTACCACATTCACTTAAAGCCTTTGAGCGAGTTAGAACCCCGTGTGAAGGGATCCCTATAATTTGCTCCTTTGGATGATTTGATGTGAATTTCCATGCTTTGGAAAGTTCCTCTTGCCCATGAGTGATAATGCATTCCACATCCTTTTGTGCATCAATTGAGGGTGTCTTATTTAATTGCAAGCCTTCCAATCCTCCCTCAATATCTTCATCATCAACAGTCCTAGGAAAACCATCTTGAAGATCAATATTAGTTTCATCAAAAGTAACGTTTATAGACTCTTCAACAACAAGTGTTCGTTTGTTGAAAACCCTATAAGCCTTACTTCTAAGAGCATATCCTAAGAAGATACCAACATTAATTTTAGAATCAAATTTATCGTGATGATCTTTTATATTTAAAATAAAATATTTACAACCAAAAATACGAAAATATCCAATAGATGGAGTTTTAGCATAAAAGAGTTCGTAAGGAGTTTTCTTGAGCTTAGGTCTAATCAAAACATGATTTAAAACATGGCAAGCCGTATTGACGGCTTCCGCCCAAAAATATTTAGGCAAAACAAAAGCATTTAACATTATACGTGCCATCTCTTGTATGGTACGATTTTGGCTCTCAACAATACCATTTTATTGTGGTGTTCTTGGGGTGGAAAATACATGAGTTATACCATGATGTGCACAAAAATCATTGAAGAAATTGTTTGGGAATTCACCACCATGATCACTTCCAATTTTAACAACTTTCAAATCCTTTTCATTTTCTATTCTTTGTACTAAAAAGGAGAATTCCTCAAAACATTCATCTTTATTTTTAAGAAAGATTGTCCATGTAAAGCGAGAGAAATCATCAACAACAACAAAAACATAGTGTTTTCCTCCCAGAGAGGTAACACGCATAAGTCCAAATAAGTCAAGATGCAATAATTGCAAAGGTTTAGAAGTTGATACCTCATTGATGGATTTGAACATAGCTTTGGTTTGTTTACCTTTAGCAGAATCTTCACAAACGGTATCCTTGATAAAGTGTAAGTTTGGTAATCCATTTACAAGATTTCTTTTGGAGAGCTTGGATATCAATTCCATGTTGGCATGACCAAGTCTTTTATGCCAAATCCAAGGATCCTCATCAATAGCCGCAAGACATTTCAAATTTTGATTAACTAGTTCATTCATCTCAAAAATATACACATTAGATTTTCTTTTAGCAATAAAAACAAATTTTCCATTCATGCTAATAATGCACTTATCCGATTTAAAAGAGATATCAAAACCTTTATCACTTAATTGACTAATTCTAAGAAGATTATGATTCAAACCTTTAACCAAATAAATATCTTCTATAACGGGAGAAGGAATCTTACCAATATTACCAATACCAATGATTTTACCTTTCTCACCGCCATCGAAGGAGACATTGCCTCCTTCAATCCTTGATAGGGTTGCAAATAGCTCTTTGTTGCCCGTCATGTGATGTGAGCAACCACTATCAAGGTACCACATCCCTCTACGTCGTGTTTGTGATGTTCCCTACATAAGATGATGTAGAGACTTTAGGTACCCAAGTCTTGGGTCCTTGAGAGTTAGTGTTTTTGGTACCTTTGGGTACCCATGCCATATTATAATGATTCATATTATCCTTAATTCTACAATGAGTGGATATGTGACCATACTTCATGCAATATATGCACACAAAGCGTCTCTTAGGTGTAGAAGCATATGATCTATGATGTTTATTTCTTTGGAGATGATGGTGTCTAGGATATGCATGAGTAATTTTAATTTTACCATTTGTAATTTCTAGTCTTTCAATTTTTGATCTTAATTGTTTGTTCTCAAAATCAAGATCCCCTAACAACTCATTCTTTTGAGCAATAGAGGATTGTAATTCCTCAACCATGGAAGCATGCACCTTTTTAAACGAAGAGTATTCTTTAGCTATTCTTTTAAATTCAGAATTTAACTCTTCTAAAGCGGTAGCTAGATCACATTGCATATAAAAAGATTCGCTTTCGGTGTCGGAAATAGTTACCTCATCTTCATTAGCCATAAAGCAAATGTTATGGTCATGAAGAGCAAACTTTGCTCCTTCCTCATCGCTATCCGAGTCACTTGGCTCAGATTCATCCCATCCGGCATACATTGCCTTCTTCTTCTTATACTCAAAACATTTTCCTATACGAGAAGAAGAATAGTTGTTAGATTGGTTAAAATTTTTGTTTAATTTTATTACTTTTGAAATTCTTCTAGAGAGGTGAGCCACTTCTCTAAAAACACCGGTTTCACTATCCGAGGAGGAGGAGTCATCAATAGCTCCTTTAAGAGCAATTGTCTTCTTTTGGGATGACTCCTCGATTGCCTTTGGGGGTTCTTCCTCCTTCTCCTTCTCTTTGATTTTCTTCTCATGAACTTTGAGCTTGCCAATGATACCATCAAGATCTAGAGTGGTGAGATCACGAGCTTCCTCTATAGCCATGGCTTTGGGTTCTCACACCGGAGACAATGATCGAAGAATTTTGTAGTTCATCTCTTGGGGTGACAACTTCTTATCTAAGCCATGCAATTCATTGATAATATTAGTAAAGGGAGAAAACATGGTATCAATGGATTCATTTGGAAGCATTCTAAACAATTCATAATCATGTATGAGCCCACTAATTTTTGATTCTTTAACTTGGGGGGTTCCCTCATGTGTAATGCAAAGTTTGGTACAAATCTCATGTGCGCTGGAACAAGTAGAGACCCTATTGTAATCATTTGGTGTGAGGCCACAAATTAAGGCATTCATGACCTTAACATTGAGATTGGCTTGGAGCCTTTCATCATCGGTCATTTTGCTAGAGTCAGACTTTTCTACATATTTCTTTTCAATAATATTTAGGATGTCAAGATCAATGCAATGAAGGTAGATTCTCATCCTAGCTTTCCAATATGCAAAATTGCTACCGGTAAAAAGTGGGGGTCTAGTGGTGGATTGACCTTCTAACATATGCATATTCATTAAAGCCTCTATAAGATCTTTACTCTAAGGTGATTAGACCAAAAACAAATGAAGAGACCACGCTCTGATACCAATTGTTGGACCCTAGAGGGGGGGGGGTGATTAGGGTCTAAAGACAATGATTATGCAATAAAACGTAAGTCAACCAAACACCACACAATATTATGATAAAATAAAAGGAGATGAGATAGAAATAGTTATCCAAGTGACGCGCGATGTGTTCACGAGGTTCGGCTCTCTAGCCTACGTTCCCGCTCCCCACTCTCGAGGAAAATCCACTACACAACCTGGTTTGGAAGTCGGAACTTTTCTACACAGCGATCTCCACGAGATCTCACAACGACACAATCGATCTCCACGAGATCTCCACACAACCAACAATAGCACTTAAAGAATTTGTTCTCTCTTACAATAACCTTATGGCAAGGAGAGAGATTTGCACTGAAGCTTTGGATTAGGAATAAGCACGTGTAAAAAACAGGGAATTGAATTTTGAAAGTCAAGGCTCTTAAACTCAAAAATTAAACACACAAATGATTTTTTTCTCTTGAAAGGTTAGTTCTGAAATAAATGGGGTAGTTGGATATATAAAGGAAGTTAAGAGAAGAAACCAAAAACCCTTGTAAAAAGACCAAAAACCCAAATCCCTAAAAATCAGGAAGTCTGACAAACTAGCCGGTATTGATCGGCGGTCGACCGCAGAGTCAATGGCGGTTGACCGCGAGCCAAAACTAGCCGTTAGAAGACAGTCTGGAAAAGTCACGGTCGACCGCTGAGCCACCTACGGTCGACCATGAGAAAAACCGGATAATACTCAAAGTCTCTAGAAAAAGTACGGTCGACCGCAGCGTCACCGACGGTCGACCGCGAGATGATGAAAATCAGAGCTGAGTCTCGGGAAAATTGGCGGTCGACCGCGAAGCCATGTCCGGTCGACCGTGAAAAATTTCCAGGCTAGAGAATAGCCAGACCTGTTCACGATCAACCGCCGAACCACGTCCGGTCGACCGTGGACTGATACAAGGCATGTACAGGATTTGAAATCAGATTTTTTACTTTGAAAAAATCCAAGATAATTTCTGAAAGTAGTATAACTTTGTAAAATAGTTTTACTATTAAAAACAAACTGTTTTGTTAAGAAATTTTGCACATAGATCCTTATATATATGAAGAACTATATTTTGTCAAAATCATTTAAAATATGAGTGTGAAAGAGTGTGTGTGACATCCCAAAAGCTTCAAATGAAATCTACGACTTCTTGCCTACAATCTAGTACTAGAGAGAAAAGAAAAAAGGACTAGCAAATATCCTCACATAGAGTTACATTCATTGAGTCTTGATATTGCTATGGGTTGATGAAGCTTCCACTTGTATGTATTGTTCTTTGTTTAACATTTAGCTTCATCATATTGCCTCCACCTCCTATAGATATAGACGTTGTAGCTCATATTCCATCCAATCCTCCTTTCGATGGTACTAACAAGCTTGATATGCATATCAACTACAATAACTCTCAAATGTCTAAACAAAATGTCTATAGTGGAGCTCCATAAATAAAATAAAACTACAAATAAAACATGGACACTAATAAGTATTGCTATCAACCTGCGACTCTCAGTACACCTGGCTCGTTACCTGAAATGGAAGGGGACAACGAGGGTCAAAGCGCTAACGAGCAACATCACAACCAACCCTAAGGGAGAGGGCTCGTTGCATATA
>BQKN01061961.1:4363-15210 GCA_022839385.1 Asparagus kiusianus
TTTGAGGCCCTATCGCTCTGTTGACGAGAGTCGATAAGTTAGAAGTGTTGCGTTTGGAGCAACTTTGAGGACCTATCGCTCTTTTGACTAGAGTCGATAAGTTGGAAGTGTTGCGTTTGGAGCAACTTTGAGGCCCTATCGCTCTGTTGACGAGAGTCGATAAGTTAGAAGTGTTGCATTTGGAGCAACTTTTAGGACCTATCGCTCTTTTGACTAGAGTTGATAAGTTGGAAGTGTTGCGTTCGGGGCAACTTTGAGGAAGATAGAGTTCAAGCTCAGTAAGAATGAAACCCATCATAGGCTTAATGTTGACATTTAGAGAGATTTTGTCAGCTATTTTGTTTTAAATTGTGCATAAGTTTTAAACTTGAGCAGCACATTTTCTAAGAATCCAATTCTAGAACTAGGGGTACCCCCTGCGTTCATATCCTTGAGTGGGACTGTGTTTTTCTGGAAGAACGCATCTCCAGATTGTTGCGTTTGGGTCTGGCTTATCTGTCTTATGGACGTGGGGTCTTATCCCGCGTCTTATCAGAAGCCCAAGCGGTCATAATGATGAAGAAGAGGCCCTTCTCAGCGGGAGTCTTGGAACTCTACATCATAATTAATTATTTATAAATAGGGCTGATTAGTCATGTCAAAAGTCTCAACGTTTAAACTTCTTTCTTGAACTCAAAAACGAGTTTCTTCTCGTTACTTCTTACACTATTCCGTCTCGTCCTCTGGCCATGTCTTCCCAGAAATCCCGCTCGGGTGGAGACGAACAGATGGCACACCCTCCACCGCCGTCGAAGGATGCTTTTGGGTCCGCCTCCGGACTATCGTCGACGCCTCCGATGCCTGGTCATCGAGGTAAGCCTCGCTGTCTTCCTTGTTTAAGCATTCTTCTTTGATTGCAATTCCTTAGATGGATTTCAGTTAATGATGACGAATATAATTCGTCTCTTCAATCTTAAATGTGAAAAGAACTTGCATGTTTCTTGATGAAAACTGTTCATCTTCTTGACTTTGGATCCTGAAATAACTTCCCGTGCCCATTGTCGTAAAGAGGAGTCGCACCCTTTCTGTGTTTATTGATAAGAACTGTTCCAAAACCATGTTCCTATGTTCTTTGATCTTGAACATAGAACAGAACTTTTGTGTTTGTTGATAAGATAAAGGGTTGATGCCTTAATCTTGGACGCAGGAAGAAGTTTTGCGTTCATTGGGATCCAACGCAAGTCTAGATCCCTTGCGTTCAGATTGAATTTGACGCATGTCTATTTTACGCGTTTGCATTCATCTGCTTTTCTGACTTTGCTTTGGTTTGTCTGCTAGGTAGGGTTCCCGCTGCTGCTGCTCCCCTTATTATTCCCGAAGATGTTCCTTTCATTCTACCCATCTCCGCGATCTTCCCGCACGAGGACTTCGAGCGGGTGACTGATGAGACTGTTCGTCTGTCGCCCCATTGTGCCCTTTTTCTCTCTAGACGTTTAGAAAATCTGGTGAGGCACGCCTTCTCCATTGTGATGCACAGGTGGGGCTCCTTTCTTGAGTTTCAAGCGCCTATCGTGGAAGGGTTGAAGGCTCTTGCGGAAGTCAACCCCCTCTACGCTCGATGTTTTGATGAGAAGATATACCGATACTTGGGGGCCGCTCGTTATCTGGAGGAGTTACAGCACACCGATTTAGAGCCTAAAATCCAATGGGCCATCGGCAACGCTAGGCTGAGGGAGAAAGTTGTTGCTAGGGCCCGAGCTTTGGATATTTCAGAGAAGAAGGCTCGTATCTGGAGCTTGCAGAAGCAACGTTGCCAAGCCAGGGCCAGACTGAATGCAGGGGAGCTAACTCAGGAGGAATTCAGCCGTGGAGATGCCACCTTCGCATCAGAAGTTCAGGCTGAGAAGGAGGCCATCCAAGCGCTACAACGGGAGGCTTCTGCTGCTGCTGCGGCTTCTGATGCCGAGCTCTGTAAAAGAGTTAAAGAAGAGATGCTGGCGAAGCAGAAAAGGCTATATCAAATACAGAAGCTCATCTTCTGAGCTTCTCTTTACTCTAAGCCCCAGCAACTCCTTTTTTTGTTTTGATTTTGTAATAACTTTAAAACCCTTACTATCTGCGTGAGATGAACTACTGTTACTTTCCTTGCACACTCTTTTGTGTTTGTCTGGAACGTTGCAGTCTTGTTGTGATGTTGGAATTTCTAAAAATTGTCCCCTTGTGTTCGAATGATTTGAACGCAGGCCTGTTGAGGGCATCTGGTTTTGTTTTTGCATTCAAATAGGTTCGAACACAACTTCCAGACTTTGGTTGTAGTTATAAGTCCGGTCTTTAGGAAAAACTTGATGCCTTCCAGTTTGTTGAGTATTTTCTGGAAATTAAAATGATCATGTCGTGCGTTCGTTGGTGAGAACGCAGTGTCAGGCCTTGCAGCTGTGGGACTTGAAACGCAGCTGTAGACTTTTTTGAAAGCAGCCGTAGGACTTGCGTTCAGGAGGGCTGAACGCGGTCCGAGTTGGGACTTTTTCACCAAATAGGTTATGCTGATATCTCTCTGGCAGGCTTTGGAAAATTCCTTTATTATAATGATTCTCAATAACTTAAGTCGTCAGAGGTGTAATGTTAACTTGACGGCATACAAGGTAGGAGAACAATTTGTTCGAAAAAAAAACATTTAGTAAGCAACCCCCAGTTCGACTCAAGAGACTTGCAGACTACGGGTAATATTTCTTGAGTAATTTCCCATTAATTGGCATCATAAGTCTGTCGCCTTTTCTATCGATGAGACGGTAGGCTCCGTTGGAATAGACTGTCTCTATCACAAAAGGTCCTTCCCATTTGGGATTAAACTTCCCTTTGGTTTTGTGAGTCATCACCATAGGTCGTCGATTAGCCAAAACTAAATCGCCTTTCTTGAAAATCCGTTCTTTAACCTTTTTGTTGTAGGCTTTAGAAATACGGGCTTGATATAATTCAATCTGCTGTTGAGCTTTAAGTCGCTTGTCGTCCAAAGCTTCAAGTTCCTGTAGATGTCGTTGATGTTTTTCTTCTTCTGTGAGTCCCGTTAATTACGACTCTTAGAGAAGGGATTTGAATCTCAAGTGGCAGTACAGCTTCACAGCCGTATACTAAGGAGAACGGCGTAGCTCTTGTAGAGGTCCTCACCGTTGTTCGATAGGCCCACAAACATTCGCCGAGTCTTGCATCCCAATCACGTCGACTCTTAGAAACGAATTTCTTAAGAAGTTTCACAATGGTTTTGTTGAAGGCTTCTGCAAGGCCATTCGCTGGCAGATAATACGCCGTAGATGCGACACTTTGAATTCTGAATCTATCACAAAATCTCTAAAACCCAAAACTAACGAATTATATTCCATTGTCGTGAACTATTCGTCTCGGGATTCCAAAACGATAGATGACGTGATGTTTGATGAACTTAACCACGTTCTTCGTCTTGACTTCTTTTAGCGGGATTGCCTCCGCCCATTTGGAGAAATAGTCGGTCACGGCCAAAATGAACCGATGTCCTTTAGAAGTCGAAGGAGAAATTAGACCCACGATATCCATACCCCATACTTCAAATGGCCAAGATACAGATGTAGGATGTAAATTTCCCGGCGCTTGATGGATAAAATCACCATGAATCTGGCATGCATGACAACGTTTAGCGTAGTCTGCTGCATCTGCGAACATCTTTGGCCAGTAATATCCAATTCGTCGGAGACGGTCGCCCAACTTAGCTCCAGGCTGATGAGCTCCACACATTCCGTCATGAGCTTCCTTCAAGGCCTCTTTTGCTTCTTTCCGAGAGAGGCATCTAAGCAAAACTCCGTCATGTGATTTACGGTACAGAGTTTGAGAAATTGCATCATAATAGAATTGGAGGGCCTTTCGCTTGATAGTGGCCGCTTCCTTAGGGTCATCAGGTAAGATTTCGTATACTGCATAGTCGATGTACGGAAATCGCCAATCCCTAGCTTCAAGTTCCATCGAGGTCGTACAGACTTCTTCTGTCGTTGTCTTATCTGAGCTTTCCTCTATAAGAATCTCGGAGCAGTATAGCTCACGCCCTGTGACTAGGATCGTTGTTTCAGCCCCTGGTGGTAATGCTAATGAAGTTGCCAACGATGCCAAGGCATCTGCGTAGGCATTCTGAGCTCGTGGAATGTATTCAATAAAGAACCCTTCGAACTTCTTAGCTTGCTTTAGCACTGCGAAGTAGTACGGGATTAGGTCCTCGTGACGTACTTCGTATTCCCCTCGGACTTGATTTACGATAAGTTGAGAGTCACCGTAAGCCTCGAGATGACGAATATTAAGTTCTTTGGCAAATTGTATTCCTAGTAGCAGAGCATTATATTCAGCCATATTGTTGGTGCAGGGTTCGATTAGGGAAAATCCTCTTGGGATAATGTGACCGTTTGGGGAGACGAACACCACTCCTACTCCCGTAGTAATTGCTCCGTGGGGGTTTACCCTGGATGCACCGTCAAAGAATAATTTCCACACTTGTGTAGACTCTTGAGTGGTACAAGCTTCCGCAACCTCGTCGGGCAGTTCTTCATACAATTTAGATGTCTCTGGTACCGGGTGATCAGCCAAAAAATCTGCCAACGCTTGACCTTTGACCGCCTTTTGAGGCATGAATTGCATATCATATTATGACAAGAGAATGGCCCATTTTGCGAGCCGGCAATTTAGAGATGATGGCTTAGTCATTAGAACTCTCAAGGGATTCACCTTAGAGATGACGTGAATCGTCTGTCCAACTAGGTAGTGTCGCATTTTTTGAACTGCAAATACCAAAGTGAGACATTCTTTTTCAACGGGATTGTATCGGTGTTCGACTCCCATCATAGTCCTACTTAGGTAGTAGATGGCCTGCTCTTGACCTTGATCATTGTTCTGGGCCAACAAGGCTCCAAGAGAGTGTTCCATGGCTCTCACATACAACAAGAATGGTTTTCCTGATATTAGGGCTACAAGAACAGGCGGTTGAGTAAGATACTCCTTAATTTCTTCGAATGCCCTTTAGCAATCCTTATCCTAAATAAAGGATACTCCTTTCTTCATGAGTTTAGAGAAAGGTTGACAACGTCCAGAAAGATTTGATATAAATCTCCGAATGTAGGCCAACCTCCCTTGTAATCCCCGGAGTTCTTTGAGACTCTTCGGAGGTGGCATGTCTTGGGAGATTCCCTTGGACGTGATGATAAATCCTAGGAATTTTCCGCTTGACACCCCAAAGAATGATTTTGTTGGGTTCATCTTCAGTTGATGTGTTCGCATGATATCGAACATTGTCTTCAAGTCTGCGAGATGATCACCTTTATGTTGGCTTTTTACTGCTATATCGTCAACGTAGCACTCGATTTTCTTACGCAAATGTTCGTGGAAGATGGCGTTCATTGCGTGTTGATAAGTTGCACTTGCGTTTTTCAGGCCGAAGGGCATCACTGTGTAGCAATAAACCCCTAGTGGGGTTCTGAATGCAGTATGCTTTTCGTCTTCAGGATGCATCTTGATTTGATTGTACCCTGAGAATCCATCCATGAAAGACATCCTTTCATATCCACAGGTATTGTCGATCATGACATCAGTGATAGGAAGAGGGAACTCGTCTTTCGGACAAGCTGCGTTGAGGTCACGGAAGTCGATGCATATTCGGACCTTACTAATTTTCTTGGGAACTAGAACAATGTTAGCCACCCAATCTGGATGTTGTTCTTCCCTAACAAAACCTGAATCTATAAGCTTTTTAACTTCGGACTCAATTGCTTCCATGACCTCTGGACGAAACCGACGTTGTTGTTGTTTAACGGGTTTTGCATCCGGATCGATGTTGAGACGATGCGTGGCTACTTTTGGGTCCAGGCCAGGCATATCTTCATAATTCCAAGCAAAGACATCTATATATTCTCGGATGAGAGATATAAGGTCCTCTTTTTCGGATGATGATAAATCTTCAGCTATAAAGATAGGCTTAGGCTCAGATTTATCTCCCATGTTGACCTGGATCACTTTATCTTCGGTGGGTGGTTCGCGTTGTTCAAAACGCATATCCCACAAGATGTTAAGACGTTTGATCCAGGGGTTGTCGATTGATTCGATTAACTCTTCATCACCCCCTGCGTCTTCATCTGGATGACTGGCTGAAACCATGTTCACAGTCAAACTTTTAAAGAAAGGTCCGACACTGACGTCAGATTCCCAGGAAGATGTTCCAGATGAATGATCTTGCCGTAGGTAATTATTGATTTTATTTTCTGAGGCAGGGGGTGTTGTGACATAGCCCAAGCCTCTTTCGGTTTTTTGATAATAATCCGGTGGTTTTCCTTCGGGAGTGAGAGACATTCGAATTGGTGTTCGCCTTCCTTTCCCGAAGTTCAAACATTGTTTTTCATTAAAGTTGTATCCCATTTGCTTCATTAATCTGAGGGAGTTAGGTTCGTGATAATGGAATTGAGGAACTCCATCATCTTCTTCAGAACTTCTCCGTTTGAGCGGTTCGGGTTTAACTTTACCGAAATGAATCGACCTCTGTCCTTTCCTTCTAGACGGGACTTTGAAGAAAGTCTTCTGTGCATCTTCTACTTCTTCGTCTGAAGTAAAGGATGACTTAATTGGCAATGTGAGAGATGTTTCTGCACATAGTGTGCGTCATGGATTGGTACCTGTTTGTTCAACTTTAAAAGATTCATCAGACAAGTACGTTAAAATAAAATCTTCATTAATGCACCACTCGCCCTCACTCTGTACATTATTATTGTTCTCGACTGAACCCATTACATTAAAGTTCAATTCCCATGGACAATCTCCTTCGGGGTTTGGTTCGACGTCCGCCTCGTTGCCGCTGTCAACATCTTCTTTCTCTTGCGATTCCGAATAGAAGACCGAATCTGTGTGGAAATTTTCTACTCCTCTGAAAGGGTATTTTTTCGCAATCAGGGTTCGAACTTCATCTTCATCATTGACATACTTCATGACTTGGTGTAGAGTAGATGGGACAATGCGGTTTGCATGTATCTATGGACGTCCTAGCAAGAGATTGTAAGACGTGTCTGCATCGATGATGTAACAAGTTACTTCGGACTTAAGGTCTCCAATCTGACATCTAAGCTTGATCTTCCCCAGAGGCCGAGTGCTATTAGCATTGAACCCGAAGATGGTAGTTTGAGTAGCATTCAATCGATGCATGGGAATCCCCAAGACTTGCATAACTCTGTATGGCATGATGCTGAGTGCAGAGCCCGGGTCGACTTGAACATGGCTGATCTCAGATGACCCGATGTATCCTATGTAATACAAGGGTCTATCATGCTTGTGCTTGACCTGCATATCTTCCTGAGTGAAAGATATGCGTGGTAGACTTCTTGCTGCTTGCAGACATTGCAGGCAGGACTGATCTTCAGACGCTTCAGGGATTGGAGTAACTTGAGTGATAAAGCTCTCCGTGTTCTTCAAAGCTTCAATTAGAGCTTCTTTTGTGGTTTTAGACAATCTCAAGAGCTCATATAGGGTGATCCTAGCGGGTATATTGGCCAGCTGCGCTATTACATTGAATTGAAAAGGAGTGCTTGATTCCCCGGGTTCCTGGTGAAGATTTTTGTTGAACCGGACCTCTTTTTGTTTCCCTTTGTCAACCGGCTTCTTCGGCGCAGAACCCCCAGCGTCCTGGGATTGCTCTTCGGCTTCTTGAGTATTTTGATTGTAATCTCTCAAGTAAGCTTTTCCTGACCGAGTGCCAGGGTTGTCTCCTGGGTGCGCTGCCAGGGCAATCCTCTCTTCTTCTGAATGGGTGAGAGGTTTGAGGTGATCATCACTATGAGTCATGGAGGGGCTAATCATGTTAGAAGATTTAGCCTTGCCTCCTTTCTTCTTGGACGAGGTATTCGTCCACTGTTGATCCCTTAGCAAGTCGGGGTGGACCCACATGATTTCTCCTTTTGGGGTAGTGAGGGGTACCAACCCCCTGCCTTTCTGACCATGCAAGTCAGTATTTTTCATATGCATCTCTCCATTGTAGACGGGAATGACGCCATTTGCAGCTGCTACTGGCGGGAAGTCACCGAATTGGACCGCTATCAAGTTGGTAGACATAGTCTTCTGCTCGGGCTTCAAGGTGAGCACATTTGTATTTACTAGATTTTGTAAATTGTCTTTAAAGACATAACGTTTTCTGGTAGGGTGACCCAGGAACCTGTGATAGCGGCAATAGTTGGGATCATCAACTTTTCCTGCCTCATCTGGCTTTCTGATTTCAGGAAGCTGCAATTTATTGTTCTTCCGAAGAAGCTGGAATAGAGTGTCTACATGCTCCTCTATGAATGAGTATTGCTTAGGTGCTCTTTGTTGGTTTAGTGCTTTGCCTTGTTTTCCTAATGGCGTGCGTGCATCGGTATCGGCAGCTAACGTCTCCTTCCCCTTGGAGCGTGGCGCATTGTTCTGGTTGCGTTGTTGTTGGGCTTGGGTTGAGCAACTTCTTCAGCTTTGACCCGAGCGACAATCTCTTCAGCTTGTTCCCCTTGTGATACTAGTTGTCTCCAGGAGCGACATTCTGCCACTCCCATCTGGGCAAGAAGCTGCGTCTGCAAGTTATGCCTGCAAGTTTCAACAAAAGTTGATTGAGTCATACTTGAGGGGCATCGCAATGCCATGCTGCGGAATCTCTCCACATAAGCTTTGATAGATTCTTCCTTCTTTTGTTTGGTGGCGAGAAGGGTAGGGATTGATACTTCCGTGTCATCTTTGTAGAATCTCACTAAGAAAAGCCTTTCCAAGTCTACCCATTTCTGAATAGAGCCAGCAGGCAGCTTCATAAACCATTCAAAGGCGACACCCTTGAGGGTACCGATGAATAGCCTGGTCAAGATAGCGTCGTTCGCCACCACATCTCCAGTCTGGGACTTGAAGTAGTAGATGTGCTGATTTGGCGACCCTGTACCATCGAAAGGTTGCAGGGTTGGGGCTTTAAACTTCGGTGGATATGGAGCTGTATCCCATTCTGCGGGATAAGGCCGTATCACTCCTTCCTCGCGAAGCTCGCTTCTGTTGGCCATTGCATTAAGGCGGGCTTCTAGCTCATCCACTTTAGTTGACTGGGGATGCAGTTCTCTTTCCACCTCTTTCTCATTTTCGGAAGAAGACTCCAGATTGTGAGTCTCATGTTCCATATTTTCAAGTATTTTCTGTTTTCCTCTAGAAGTCGTCTTCCGGGAGGATTCTGGTTTTTGACCTTTTTCGGCGAGGAGCTGAGCCAACATATCCTTCATTTGAAGTAGGGTTTCCTGTTGTGCGTGAAGCATGACATGATATTCGTCCACCTTTTTGGCTAAGTCTTCTGGATTTCCTGCCATGTAAGCGGAAACTTCACGAGCCACAATAGAGCTTGAGGATTGAGATTCGGCGATTGCCGAATATTCATCATCAGAAACAATCCCCTTGGCTAACCTCTGGTAGTTAATCGGGCGAATAGCTCCTGTCCGTGTCCGGGTGTGTCGATATACTCCTTCGAATTCGTTGCAAATTTTCCGAACGGTCGGGGAATGACTTCTTTCCGATTCATCAGAATTAGGAGTGGAAGCTTTCCCTCTGCCAATTACATTAATAGTGACTTGAGGATATTCAGCTTTAGAAACCTTCTTGTTCTGATGACGTCGTCGCTTGTTGGGTCTTGCGATGTCAGACAGTCTATCGAATACGGACTTGTGGGGCCCAGGTGTACAACAGTTACACTCGGAAAGGACTGTTGAAATAAGCCGCTCACAATGACATGAATGAGTTACTTGTTGCATCGGTTTTTTCCTAGAGAGTAATTCTCACAAATCAGAGACTTGAGAGTAACTCTTTATTGGAGATGAGACCTCCTGTTCTTGAGTGTGCGAGACCGGTTCTTGTTGGACATGAATCTTAAGCCCGTGTGGACTTCTTTGTACTTGGCGGACCACATCGTGTTCTGAAACACCGGGGTCGCGTCGTGATTTATAAACACGAGGTTTTGGCCTGCGTTTAATTGATGAAACAGACCCCTTAGGATCATGTTTTGTTTGGACGCACTCACGGGGTGCGTTTTTATCCTTAACTGTACTGTGCTTCGGATGGACAACGCACCACTGAGGATCGCGTTTGAGCTGTATCACTCGGGGTTCATAGTTAGGCTCATTGCCGTGAAGTATACGTTCTGGAGTAGGAGCGCAGTTTTTGTGTGGCGCCTTGAGAACGCGATCCTCGCGTTGAACCAGGGATCAGTTTTCTCGAAGATGCGCTCGTCGGATGGATCTTCTCCGTCTTCGAGCTACGTTCTTCCTGGCTTGCTTCAGAGCCTTGGCCACAACTTCATCAACATTGATGGGATTTTCCTCCATCATAGGCCTTTTACCACCCACTACACGTCGAGTTGATACAGGTGTGGAATCTTCAACTTGCAGAGCGAGTTTGAGACTTTGGCCAAAGGAGAGGGCTTTCTTCGGCTTCTCAACAATAGGTTGGATCTCTTTAGAGGCTTTTTGGATGTTGTACCTGGCTTTGGGGCTCAACGATCCAGAGGAAAGAGCCTCCTCATACTTGGCTTGATCAAACTCAAGTACAAGAGTTTCAACGGTCGTTCCAACGAGATGGATATCGGATTGCGCCACCACTTTTTCGTCAGAGAAGCTGGTCCCCAGCGGAGTCGCCATCTTTTGTTTGTGGAAAATTTTGTAACAAGAAAAATAGTGAAAGAATTGTATTTGATTTTTATTCTCTCTAACAGCTTAGAAAAAGAATGTTTACAACTCTCTCAACTCTCAAATTACAATTTGAATTCCTGAATACAAAAGAGAAGAGAATGAATTTGATTCTCTCCTTTGTTTAAAACTGAGTTCTTCACG
>BQKN01061962.1:14175-34138 GCA_022839385.1 Asparagus kiusianus
GAGGGGATAGTGACATGTGTCTCAAAGCTAAAAGTACTCAAATCACACAGTGATCTAGATCACTGTGTGATTTGAGTACTTTTAGCTTTTTGTGTGATTTGGGGATTAATGATTAATATATGTTGGGCTGTTTATGATTAGATTCACGAGATTCTTTTGTTGTGTTTTCTTTGGATACTAGAGTTGATTGTTTGGGATGAAGATATTGAAAATTATGGTTTTTTTATGCTGAGTGATCGATATGATTTGACCTTTTGAATTAAGATTTAGAACAGGAAAATTGCAGAATTTTTGCTGTTGCTTGATGATGTAAAGGACATTAGCAAATTGTTAATGGCTTTTCTTTTGTGAAGATTGTATTTTGATGTCAACGACAAGTATTGAGGAAATGGGTGTCAGAAGAAAGGAAATAATTTCTAGTCTACCTGATCTTCAAGTTTTATTTTGCTTTATGATAGCCTAGAGGTTTTTATATTGATTTTCTACTCCTCGTTCACTGATAACCTTTTGTGCGCTTCAATGATTTAATAACTTCTTGAGTTTTATGAAAAATAAAATTAAAGTGACTGTTTATTATGTAATTTGGAATTCTTGAAGACCAGCTTTTTGTTGAAAGGGCATGCTGAAATCTTTGCTTTATCGACATAAGTTTAGATATGTTTCGGTATAAGAAGTGAAATGCATTGAATTATTGCATAAAAAGTCAAGAGACAAGCCCTATGTCTTCTGGAAAGACATGGAAATGGACATTTCAAAGTTTGGCATATATGTAAACATTGTCATTATTATTTATTAGAAAGTGTCTTTGGACTTTCCATGCATTACATGTCTATGAGAACACATAGGGATACATTCTGTTTACTATGTAGTAATCAATGTATTTATGTTTGTGTCCCCATTTCCTACTTAATATCTGAACATGTATGGTTAGTGATTTGGGTAAGTTTGTAGTGGCATTATGTGTGCTCTATTTTCTTAGATTATGAAATATGGGATACTGGGATACTGGTCATGTTACAGGAACTCTTACGTGAAATCTATATTTTGCATATTGAACAGTGTAGTTCGTCCTAAAAACCTATAAATGTGTGTATATTTCAGTTTTTGCTAGCAAGTTAACTCGATCTAAAAATCATTGGTTACACATTTGTTGATGTTGGATTTTTTTGTCAAAACCGCTTTCCAAAATGAGTTTTCAAACTATATATATTAACTACAAGTACTTTTCATAAATGCTTAGTAGCCTAGTGGAAAGTTTATGTTTTATGTTTCAAAATGTCCCTTGTTCAAGGCTTGCCAACGACAAGCCGAGAAGTGTTTTATTTGAATTAATCCCTCATAAGTTCTAGTTGGTCGTAGGTCGTGGGCCGTGGGTCGTAGGCCAATGGGCCAATGGGTCGGGGATCGGGGCTAATCGGGCTGAGGCACTTTGTTAGACGCACTTTGGCTGCCACTATGGTCGCCATGGAGGTTGCCTCACAGGCTGCTTCGTAGCATGCGGACGAGCTACGTATTCGCACGAGGGTGATCCTAGCGTTCTCGTAGTTTGACAAGGTTCGCTCGTTCGACGAGGTTCATCTGTCATACGAGGTTCGCCTATTTGACGATGTTCGTTCGTTCGACGAGGTTTGTCTGTCATATGAGGTTCGCTTGTTTGACGAGATTCGTCTGTCATACGAGATTCGTCTGTTTGACGAGGTTCGCTCGATCGACGAGGTTCGTCTGTCATACGAGGTTCGCCTGTTTGACGATGTTCGCTCGTTCGACGAGGTTCGTCTGTCATACGAGGTTCGCCTGTTTGACGACGTTCGTTTGTCAAACGAGGTTCGTCTGATTTGATGAGACGTGACCCTCACGTTTCGTAGCAACGCGTCCATTGATTGTCTCGTATTCAGGAGTTTACTACATGTAGCAGTTACAACAGCATTTAGAGCAATTTAATGTATTTATATTACAATCTTAATTACCATTGAGAATTGTAACAGTCACATTAATTACGTGTGACTCTTGAGCTGGCCTTAGAGGCCTATAAATAGCACCCTTGGGTAGCTCTTGGTGGTGGTAGGCAAAATCTGCAAGCGCACAGACTCGTTGTAGCTATCAATGTCGATCCTACAGGGACTAGGGTTAATTACCAAATTTCACGTTATTCGACTAGCTTAACTAATGAGTAAATTAGAAGAGATAAAAATTAAAAGAAATATAGTGGTAACTAATCAGGTGGAATTTAATATAATGAAGAGCCAGGATTGGGTTTTCACCACAACTTCGATGCTCAATGATGAATTATTTCAGTTCTCGGTGTTGGTTTAAACTAAAAAGGGTGAATTAGCCTAAATTAATCTAAAGCCTCTTTCAAGGTCTAAAGATCGTGCCTAATTAATCTTAATTAACCTACTTTCGTGGAATCAAGATTAAATTAAACCCATTAAACTTTATGCGAATCTAATTCAAATTCTCAATGAATCTAGCCTACTTTCGTGGCTCGAGTTCCCTGTCTAATTTCTAGAGGTTCGGTATTAATCTTTACCTTTCAGTCCTTCAATTAATTACCTATGATTGCTAATACGGTGATCAAGCGAATCAACAAAATTAAAACACTAGAAATCAAGTTAAAAGATTTAAACTTTCACCAAGAACCTATATTAATTCATCATCAATCACCAAAAAGTTGAGTTCTTTCCCAATCCTAGACAAGAAATCTACTCACACATGATTGGGATGAGAGAATACATCAAGTAATTATGCAAATCAATCATAAGAAGAAATAAATCAAAGAGAGGAAAGAACTAACCCGTCTTTCAATTGAGATCTTCAAAATCAAAACTTACAATCCAATCTTACACAAGAAATTAGTATCTTCCTTTAATACTTGAACTTCAAAATAGTTGCTAATTGATGGCTAAGAGAACATAAAAAAAGATATCCAAACCCTAAGCCAAAATATCTATTTATATGTCCCTAAAAAATCTGGAAAAAGATAAGATCCGCGCCATGGGTGTGGCGCGCACCACACCAGGGTGTGATGGGATCTGTTTTTTGCTGATTTTGTGCTTGTTTGTACATATTTTCGGTATTTTGGCTATAACTTTTACGTCCGACCTCGGAATGAGGTGATTCAAGTTGCATTGGAAAGCTGTTGAAGATATCTACAACTTTTATCTTTTGAACTTTTCTGAATTCAAATTGCATCATGGTCGAAATTCCAGTTCTTCATACCCGTGCATCCATTTTCTTCACGAACCATGCATTTGAAATCTTGTTGTTGCTTCAAACTCTTGTTCAACTTCCAACGATCATCAAATCTTTCAATCTTGAGCCAATACTTATATATAAGAACACAAACCACAGCAGTATCCTCGATCTAAACACGAAATATGCATTACACACTCGTAAATCATGCTTGAAACACACTAAGATAATGTATATTTTACGTGTTTATCAGGTGGCTGCTGGAAACTCTCGCGAGCGTGGAATACGAACGTCGGTATACACACGCGAGCTTTGAAAACGAACGTCGGATCGACGTTGTTGTTGCTGTTGTAGTGCTGCTGCTGCAGAAACTGTGCCCGCAGGAATCCTGAAACCGAAAGGTTTTGAACCAAAAGATTCTGAGATCGAAGAGATCTTTTACCTTGACCGAAAGGTCTTATAGATCGAGGAGATCTTGATAGTACTGGGTTAGTGCACACCAGAGTACTGTACTGTTGTTCCTGGAAGTAGTTTGGCCTTGGAATCCTTACACCGGAGTAGGTCAAATATTGCTTTAAGCACAGCGTTTCACAAACGCACAGCAGTTAATTGAAAATTTAAAATAACAGCACATCTAAATTCCTCTGTTTAATTTCATATTTAACCTCAATTTCCAACAGTTGATGCACTGTGATATTACCTGGGAACTCTGATAGTTGCCTTGGTTGTTTAATTGAGATGTGGTAATCTTTGATAGCTTTTATGAAAACTCCACGTTTGGTTTAGTTTTTAACTGTCGTGAGGATCTTAAGTTTGGCATGGCATTTAATTCCCATTGTCATTTCTTTGAAGTGACAAAGCATTTAAAAGTTGATAGCTTTTATGAAAACTCGGCATTAGGTTTAATTTTTCACCGTCATGAGGATCTTAAGTTTGGCATGGCATTTAATTCCCCATGGTTTATTGTCGTTTCGAGATCAGTTATTTCTTCCAACGGAGAGAAATTCTTGTACGCCTTAAGTTAGCTACTTTATCTTATATTTTCAGCTAACATGATTCGGTTCCATGACCTGTTCTCTCTCTGTTTATATTAATTCCTGTACATATTTGGACTAAACTTCATCGAACAAGAAAAAATCATAAGATTCATAACCAAAATAGTTTTTATATACAGTGTTTTTCTAACTGTAGCCTAATATATCTTTTCCTAGTTCTAGACCCTTTCTGAATTAAACTGATGCATTTATTATCTACTGATATAAGTTTGCGCCTAATTAATAATGCCAGAGTTCCAGGCTAGATTATGTAAAACTGTTATTAACCTATGTAACGGATTAGTATTACTGAAACCACCAGCTATGCTTTGCGCTGATATAGGTATCGGGCTGTGACAAGTGCGTACTACAGAGGAGCAGTAGGAGCAATGCTAGTCTACGATATGACCAAGCGTGTCACCTTCGATCACGTAGCTAGATGGCTCGAAGAACTCCGAAGCCACGCTGACAAAAACATCGTCATAATGCTCATCGGCAACAAATCTGACCTTGGAACTCTACGAGCAGTCCCAACTGAAGATGCAAAAGAATTCGCGGAGAAAGAAAACCTATTCTTCATGGAGACTTCTGCTCTTGACGCTACTAATGTTGAGACTGCATTTCTTACCGCACTTACTGAGATTTATCGTATTGTGAGTAAGAAATTTCTTGTGGCGAATGATGGGCCTGATGCTGGAGGGAGCGGTTCTTCTTTGCTTAAGGGGACTAATATTGTCGTGCCAGGACAGGAGCCGGTTGTTGAGTCATCGTGCAGTTGCTAGACTTCTAACTGGCTTTGGAGTTTTGAAAGAAGTTAGGTTGTAAGCGTTTGAGAGGAATTGAGAGGAATTGTTATAATTAGGATACTGTATTCTTTGATTTGTTAGGCAGAATTTTGTCTGTCTTTTGGATGTGAATTGTAATGCCAGCATGATTTGTTGTTTCTGAATTGATGTTCATGTTTGTTATGTTAGAAGTTCATAAATATTATTGTTGTATTTTGCTTTGAGGATTCAAAATATATTGAGGTTGGGTGATGGGAAGGGAAAAAGTGATGTTAATGAACTTTTATTGAGGTTCAAGAGGTTGCGCTTGTTAGGGTACACACCAACAAGAACGTCTTAAACGGAGACGCAAAACACACCCAAATGATCTTGGAATCACAAAATAAAACCAGCAAACCCGAGTTCAATCACAATACTCACGTATATAACGTTGTTCGCTCTTACGGAGCTACTTCACGGTGTAACGACGACACTCAATTCCTTTATATTCATTTCGAGGTTACAAAATAAAAAGATAAAAGAGAACACCCTCTCTTGATCAAGATACTCTCCAATAATTCTCACAAGCTCTCTCTCAATATCTCTTAATGATATTACTTATATATGTATCTTTCTCTTTCTCTCTCTGCTGCTGAGATACTTTACAAATCAAACTTAGGGGGATATTTATAAGTTTTCTCATGGGGATAGGTGAACACTATAGTAGAGAATAGGAGAACACTATTTGGGGTAGGTGAACACCGTAGGTAAACAGCCTCAATGTTCTCAACAGCGCAGTCATTATACATGTGCTAGATTTCTTACTTGGGCCGGAGTTCTGAAGATATTTTTCTTGTAGGTGTATGTTCATGAATAGCCCTGTAACCTGTTCGTGGATTGAATATATGTTTACGTGGAGTGCGGAAAATATGTTATTTGTTCAATGATAATATCTTGGAAACGGATACGAGTTCCGGTTCGGGTACGGATACGTGACATAACAATTTTGTGAAATGTAGGATACGGGGCACGGCTGGACGTATATATTGAAATTAATAATTTACATGAGATCATTATTATTTGTCAATTTATGTGTTATGAAAATTTCATATCACTTTTTTTAGTTTTTTCCCCTATATTAATTATTATAAATTAAAAACTACTCAAATTTGAACTAGACGCTCAAACAAAACGATCCTTTATGAGAAATTAATGGAGGTGATATAAATATTGTATGAACACCTTGAAGTTTTCTCATTTATAAACAATGTTTAAATACAAAGATGAGGCAAAACCTACCAAACATGATTCCCATCAATCATGGATAATAACAACAATAAAGGAAAAGTATTGTGGTAGTTACAATTTATGAAATTTATACAAAAGGAAAACGTTATCTACGGTGGGCACTTTGATTTTGCACTATATTTTGAGTATTGCCATGATCTCCATGGTCTGCTTGCCTATTGTAAATATTGCATTGATCTTCTTTACAATTGAATCCAATAATCAAATAATCAAAAGAATTTCCTCATGATCCGCCATGGAATTCTCTGCAGCAGCAGCTTCGGCTTCCAATTGCTCTGATGCTAATTGTGAAGATCTCAATCCTTTGTTGAACCTCTTGGTTGTGTCTCTAGCCATTGTGAACCTGAATTGAACAAGAAGAGAAGAGTTGCTAGAGATAGAATTGAGAAAGAATTGAGAGAGAATTGAGGAACAGGGAGTAAGAGCTCAGAGAGAAACAACTTATTTCATTCATAATGATTGATCTTTACATCTCGCTATTTATACAATGCAATTCTCTCTTCAAGAAAACAAACGTACATTGTTCGTGCACGTGCACAGAGCTCAACAAACTTAACCGAAACTAGAAAATAGTTAGGCTGAGCTGGGTATTTATTTAGGACCCTAGTAGTTACAATTACTTGCAGATAAACCCCCTAAGCTTCCAATCTTGCACAACAACTCTTCAACTTGCATATACGTTGGTGTATTTGTCCTCAATTGACAAGTTAACAGCTCTCGGCATAGTTGACAAGTTTGTATTTGTCCTCGCAGCATTGGAAGCAGTGGTCCCTGAAAAATTCTTTCCCCTTAATTTGGACTTTGTCTTGAGGTCAAATGTGTGAAATCTCTTAACCAAATCCCAATAAGACTCCCAGGTAGATTCCAAGCGTGCACACTGCTTCCATTTGATGAGGACCTGTGATATTAATCTATTTCCCTTCACGATTGATCTTCTATCCAAAATCTTCTCTGGTTCATCCACTCTCTCCTCCACATAGGTAGGAAAATCAACATGAAGAACATCAGCTCTAATTCTCCGTTTCAACTGGGAAACATGGAAAAGTTGGTGGGTTTTAGCTTGTTCTGGAAGAGCCACCTTGTAAGCAACTTCTCCTATTTTTTCCAGAATTTGATAAGGCTCATAGTACTTAGGAGATAGTTTATGGGGCTTGTGTGAGGAGACACTAATCTGTTTATAGGGTTGAAGTTTGAGGAATACCCAGTCGCCCACGTTGAATCTCTGATTACTCCTGTGCAAGTCAACAAACTTCTTTATTTTATTAGCTGCACCCTTTAAGCTATCCTTCGGAAATTGCAAGGTTGTATCTCTAGAGAAAAGGGCCTCATCAACTGCTTGCACCTTACAAATTTTAGGAATGTAGGAGAGCAAAGAAGGAGGAGATCTTCCATACACAACCTCAAAAGGAGTAGTTTGAGTAGACACCTTCCAAGTGGTATTGTACCAGAATTCTACATTAGGTAGTCACTGACACCACTCTTTAGGCTTGTGACAACAAAAACACCTTAGATAGGCCTCTAGATTTTTATTTGTTATCTCAGTTTGCCCATCAGTTTGAGGGTGATAGGAAGAACTAAACCGAAGTTGACTTCCCTGCAAGTTGAACAACTCTCTCCAAAATAAACTTGTAAACAAGGGATCTCTGTCACCTACAATAGACTTAGGCATACCATGAAGCTTGAATACCCCTTCAATAAATATTGAGTCACCGACTGAGCAGTATATGGGTGTGAGAGCGCAAAAAAGTGAGCATATTATGTCAATCTATCAACCACCACAAGAACGACAGATTTGTTTCTACTCTTAGGCATGCTAGTAATAAAATCCAATTAGAAATCTTCCCATATATAATATGGAATAGGCATGGGTTGTAGGAGCTAAGGGGATGCAACATTCTCTCATTTAGCTCTTTGGCAAACATCACAGGTGTGAACATACATTTGAACTTCTCTCTTCATTCCCTTCCAATAAAAAGCTCTCCTTAGTCTGTGCAGTGTCCTTGTAATTTCAGAATGCCCCGCGGAAGGGCTATCATGATGTTCCTTGAGTAGAGAAGTTTTAAGGTGTTGGGGTATTAGGACTGGTAAATTTTTTGTCTTTGTAATAGTACACCCCTTCCTTCTTGTAATAGTCTTCATCTAGTAATTGTCCTGTTTGGAACTTGTCACCCAACTCTTTGAAGAATATATCTGTCGAACACATGAGCTTAACTCCTTCCAACCAATCATTGTGGATAGTAGAAATAGCTGGAACTTCAAGGGGCTCTTTTGAAACTGCTTCTTCACCTTCATAGAGGCTGGATAATCCATGAGCAGTCCTATTTAATCTTTCAGCTTTATACTCCACAGTGTAGTCATATCCATGCAACTTGGCAAGCCACTTATTCTGAATGTCTGTGTGTATTCTTTGCTCAAGTAAGTATCTGAGACTTTGATGATCAGCTCTAATTACAAAACTCCTTCCCAGTAAATATTGCTACCAATTTTTTTGTAGATAGAATAATGGCCAGGAGCTCATTTTCATAGGTTGAAAGAGTGACATTTCTTTCCTTTAAAAGCAAAACTGAAGTATGCTATATGCCTCTTTGATTGCATCAATACAATCCCAATTCCAGAGTCTGAGACATCATATTTAATGACAAAAGTCATACTAAAACCAGGTATTGCCATAACTGGAGGATGAGTTAGCGCATGTTTTAGAGATTTGAAAGCATCTTCAGCACTTGTTGTCCAATTAAAAGCTCCTTTTTTTTCAAAAGATTTGTTAGAGGCTAAGCTATCATCCTAAAGCCCTTATAATTTTTTTGTAGCAGGCTGCTAGTCCTAGAAAACCTCTTAGTCCTTTCAAAGTTTTAGGTGCAGGCCACTCAACAATGACATTAATTTTTTGAGGATCCACACCAACTCCATCTTGTGATACGATATGCCCCAAATACTTCACTACTTCACTTGTGTTTTTCCAAAGCTACATTTTGACATTTTTGCCACTAGTTTGTGAGCCTTCATGATATCAAACATTTGCCTCAGATGAATCAAGTGATCCTACCACTTCTTGCTATATATCAAGATGTCATCAAAGAAGACTAAGATAGATTTCCTAAGTAATTGTTTGAATATGTTGTTCATAAGAGCCTGAAAAGTTGAGGGAGCATTTGTTAAACCAAAAGACATTACCAAAAATAAAAAATGCCCATGATGCGTCCTGAAGGTAGTCTTTGATATATTTGGCTCATACATTCTAATCTGGTGATAACCACATTTCAAGTCAAGCTTGGTGAAAAAATTAGTCCCATGGAGTTCATCCAGTAGCTCATCTATAATAGGAATATGAAATTTATCCTTGATTTAGACTTATTTAAAGACATGTAGTCTATGCATATCCCCAGCCGCCATCATATTTCTTCACCATGACCAATGGTGAAGGAAAATGACCATGACTTGGTCTGATGACACCTTTTTGAAGCATTTCATCAATCAGTTTTTCAATTTCCTCTTTCAAAAAATATGCATGTCTATAGTTTCAACATAATTACCGATCTCTTAGATTTCCTAAGTATTTTTTATCAAAATTGACCTAGTTTCAACATACATGGCTGAAAAATAGATCGATTTTAATTTATATTTTCTCGACTAGGTCGATTTTAGTGAATGTTCTTATGAAAGAGTTTTATTTCAAAAATTTATCCTATTTATTTATCCTTTACTTAGGGTGGTAATATTTCTTAATTTGGAACTTTCCGTCCAATATTTTGTGGAAACGATGACCAAGTAAAAGGGGGGAAAAAATCTTTACATTTTATATTTTTAACATAAAAATAATCTGAACTATAAAAAATTGCGAGTTACCAACGGGAGTTTTAACACGACAGATAATATTTTCAAAACGAAAAGATTAGTCCCTGATCCGCGTGTCCCCTCCGAACAAAGTCTCATCCGTTCATTGGGCACAAATCCAACGGACCAAAACCATTTCCAGCCCTCTCCGCCCAAAGCCCAACGATCCGCGTCCTTCGCCCCAATAAAATCTAGTCCGTCCATTACGAACGGATCCAACGGACCAAACTCCACTCCAAATTCTCCCGCCTCCCCCCACGCCCCTACCCTCCCCCATATAAACCCCCCCAAACTACCCGCAGAGTCGTCAAGCAGAAATCCCAAACGCAAAACCTAGAAACCCTAGAAAAACCCTAGAAATGGCGAGAACCAAGCAAACAGCCCGCAAATCCACCGGCGGCAAGGCTCCCCGCAAGCAACTCGCCACCAAGGCGGCCCGCAAGTCGGCCCCGGCGACCGGCGGCGTGAAGAAGCCCCACCGGTTTCGCCCGGGGACCGTCGCTCTCCGTGAGATCCGAAAGTACCAGAAAAGCACCGAGCTTTTGATCCGAAAGCTGCCGTTTCAGAGGCTGGTGAGGGAAATCGCCCAGGATTTCAAGACCGATCTCAGGTTCCAGTCGTCGGCGGTGGCGGCGCTGCAGGAGGCGGCGGAGGCCTACCTGGTTGGGTTGTTTGAGGACACGAATCTGTGCGCGATCCACGCTAAGAGGGTGACGATCATGCCCAAGGATATTCAGCTTGCGAGGAGGATCAGAGGGGAGAGGGCTTGAGGGTTGGGTGTTTTGTTGATGATTTGTTCCCTTGTGGCTACGGTTGAATGAAATTTGACGTCCTTTCTTTTTGGAAAATCTTTAATTGTTAGATATCTGTGTCGTTTCTTTGGTGTGTTAGAATGCCTAATATCTCTAATCTGAGTTGGTTTTTTTTTTTGCAAATGAGATCATGAAGTTTTGATACTTTGGATTGTTATGAAACAACGTAGTCTTGTTTTGTGACATTAGGTCATGTTGAATTTCTTGTTCATGGTGGTTTGTAATCGTTGTGAAGGCAGGGGCCTTGGTTTATTGCGTTCTAAGTGTTCCAAAATAGGGCAAATCAAACTCAACACATAGATTCCACTAAATCAAGAAGAGTACAAAAGGGTTACAACTCACAAAACTCACAAATAAGTGGAATTTTTTGTTATTTTGAGCGAGAAGTCATCCGACCCCTTTTATGAACTTAGAAAGTAACAATAGTTTGGAATTTTAGGTTGAGAAGAGCAGGAATATATTTACTGATGTTTTTTTGTCATTTATACCAAAGCTATGATTTTGTCATTAGACTTGGCAAATTACTGGTATTTACCCCCCCTTTTTTTTGGTTGTAGGTAAGGCTGATCATTATCAAAGTAGGAAACAAATTCTTTATTTGCTGAAACTGGTAACAAATTACATTTCTGCTTGCCTGTTCCTTTCCATTTATTGCCATTTTTAGGATCAATATATTCTTTACCTGACTTTTTCAGGATCAATATGTTTTAAAGTAACACCGAGGAATTCTTTGTCTTGGAATGAAATGTTGCTTGGATACTAGACTAGATAACACCAAAACAGAAGTCTCTTCCAAGTTTAAAATATTTGTTACGGTAATGTATACAAACAGGTGAGGAAGTTATTCCTTTCCTAGCACGAGATCTACCATTCAAGTAGCAGAACAAATATGGCGACATCCCCAGTTAGATCATTTCTATATTTCTGTCATGTAGAATACTCAAATTAAGAGGAAGTAGAATAAAGCAGGGGAACACTAGCACATTACATCAATTGATTCCTCGAGTCTGATCCCTTTGAGAAGTAGGCTCTCCTTAGCTAAACCCTTGAAGGAACAGGGATGTGGAAGGAAATATAAAGAAAGCATGTTAAACAAATGTTGAAAGGATATAGCGGCTGTACATTGCATCAATTTGGAGCAATTATAAAGAATACAGTCTTAGCGCTCTTGTCCTTGCAATAGCATAAAGCTAGAACCTAGATAAAAAATAATCAATTTATTGTGGTTAAAAGATTATTCAGTGAATCTAATCCCAACCAATTCTCCTTTCATGAATCATGAACTCCAGCAACCATAACTGCATGTGTTTCTTGCCAGTCTAGCTCATGACAAACAGCTCCTTCACCGACCTCTATCAAGAGCTCCCCTCACTTTCTGTCTATATAATCAACACCATATCTCTCCAAGCTCTCATCAACATTAGGCTATTTGGCATAAGAACCAATGAAGCCAAATGCAGTGAGCATGTGCCTGATGTTGTTAGCATGTACTATAGGAACAGGCTTATTGGGCCGCCCCGTCCTGTCCCTTGATTCGTGCTTGCCAAAGTTCTACTTGATCATGATGCAGTTTACCCCGTGCAGTCCGGCAGTGGTGCCGATTAGCCCGTCACCCCCTAGCAAGGCCTGTTGCGATGCGATCAGGACTATTGGCCAGACTTGCTTCTGTTCTTTCCTAAATGGGCCCCCATTGACTGGCGTGGACCTCAATGCTTCTTTGCAGCTTCCTAGCAAGTGCTTTCTCAATTACGAGCCTTGCATGTAATCTCGCTATCCATGTATCCATTGTTCTTATGGAAACAATAACATTGTTAACAAACCTGCTGATCAAGTTCCATTATTAGGTAATGTCAGGGGCTGATATGATTATCCTGTGTAGGCTGCCTATTTTTGATTTTTGAGATTCGATAGAACTTTTGAGGGATTTGAGTAGTATTCAGGTTTGATCAGCTAAAAACAAAAACCGGAGCTGGGTTTAGGTAAATCTATCTCTTGGTCTTTTTAAGATTCCACATACAATATATTGATGGCTAAGACTTGAAAAATTGGACTCAGTTTCGGTGTTGAATTTTATCCAACCAGGCACTAGGTTGGTGATTATATATGTAAGAATGACAATTCTATGGCGAGAAGCACGGAGGATTTTTGGCATTTGTTTTTTATTTTGGACCTATGAGATTTACACAACTAGACAACGTGAATACCATTCTATAGAAATTCTCTCAAATAATCTTTTGTGGAAGAATAAATGTTCTATTTGCCTGTAAAAAACAATTTCACTGTAAAATATAGTCTTCGAAACTGAGGTATCGGAAGAGTATTGAGCTTTTAACAAGGAAGTTACCGTTCAGAGACTGGTGAGGAAGCTTGCTTAGGATTTTAAGGTGGATCTGAGGTTTTAATCGTCAGCATTGGCGGCACTTCAGGAGGCGGTGGGGGCTTATTTGGTTAGGTTATATGAGAATACAAGTCCGTGCGCAATTCATGCGAAGAGAGTTACAATTATGCCGAAGGATTGTCGGTCAGTGGGAAGCATTTGAGGGGAGAGGGCTCAAGCTTTGATATAGTGTTAGGGTGCTCAATCTCTGTTGACTGTGATATTTTATGTTGTGATCCTCTTTGCAGTTAAGTTTATTCATTTCTTGTTATGAATGAAGAAAATCTGGATGGCTTTCTTTAGGAAATCTTTAACTGTTTGATGTCTTTTTCTTATCTTGGTTGTTCTGTAATGCTCAATTTCCTTATTCTGGATGAATGAAATTGGCCAAATTTATGCTTTTCATTTGGCTTCTCACATCGTTGAAAACTGTGGCTATATTAATCAGTCAATACATTGACTCTGGCTGGGTCAAAAAGATTGAGCAAATGAAACAATGGGGTCGATTCTTTTGATTGTTTATGAAGGCTATGTCTTCTTTTGGGGTTCGTTTATTTAGGAAAAATGAAGTTGATTCCTATATTTTCTGTGGATAATATCTTAAAAATGGGCTCAAGTGTAACATCTTAAAATTTGTGTGAGCAGTGTATTCTGAATGGGAATTCAAGACTTTTAACTTTTTGCCTGATAATTCATGATGGCTTGTAATTTATGAAGAAGGCGGTGGCCAGGCATTAAGTGGTTCAGATTGAAATAGGTATATGCGATAAAGATAGCACTTTAATTTGAGATTAGCAAACATTTTTGTCTTAATTGTTTATATAAGCAAAGTCATCTGAGCCTTCTTATCAACTTAGAGTAGCATTTTCTTTTAATAGAACATGAATCGGACTTTATCTTTGTCAATGATGGTTCTAGAAATTGTAAACAGCTGGACATTTGGTTTCATTTCTGAGTGAAATCAAGGGACGCAGGAGTTCATGTCAAGAATGTATATTTTCTTTCTTTCTTTTTTTTTTAACGCAGGTCAATAACTAGCTGTTTTTTAGGCGGTAAATGAAGGACCTTGTCCTTTTTCACAGATCTGTTCGCAACTATATTTGGAATTTTAGATTGAGAAGATTGTGAATATATGTCCACGTCTTTGGCATACAACAAAGCTATGATTTTGACATTAGGCTTTATAGTCACTGAGATTTTTCCCCCTTGTTTGATTGCAGGTTGGGCCTCTTATTTATCAAAGTGGGAAACAGTTTCATTATTTGGTGCAACAGGTAACAAATTTTGTCTAAAACTATGTTTCCTATGAGTTTTTAATGTCTATTGTATTGAATACTATTTGATGTATGTACAATTATACATACAAGCAAGTATATACCCTGTCAGTTTGCTGAGGAACATGTTTAAACTGAACATAATTTATTGAATGCCTTTCTTTCTTCATGTTTTCATTTCTTTGTTCTTGTTCCTTTATATTTATTGTCATTTTTTGAGATCTAATAAAATTTGACAATTTTTTTTTTTTTTGCTTTCCTCACTTTGTTTTGCACACTCAAGTTTGTTGACCATAATTACAACAAGGAGATGTATTATAAATTACAGTAGAATTCTTAGACTGGAATTGCACTCGGGTAGTAGACTAGGAACCCCAAAATGGAAGTCTCTTCCAAGTTTTAAACATTTCAATACAGAATATACGTAGACAAACGTGGAAGTTATTTCTTTTCTAGCACGGGATGAGATCTACCATTCAAGTAGTAAAACAATAGAGTCAGCCCCAGTGAGATCATTTCTCATATTTCTTGATGTGGAATAGCCAAAATAGATGAAAGCCAATTAACAGGTGAAATGGAGCTCTTCTAGTTAAGAATCACCCAAATCAAAACTAAGAGGAAGTGAAAAAAAGAAGAAAAAAGTAGGCAAACACTAGCATATGCGAACAAATCCGTCAGAGATGACACAGAACAAAATATGTGAAAGCTAAGTTGCATGGAAACGGGCACGGGTGCGGGTACGAGTAGGGGACACGGCAAAATTGTAAAATGTTGGGTACGGGGACACGACTACATATATTAATATATATATTGAATTAATAATGTACATGAGATAAATTTTTTCCGCTTCATGTGTTATTAGAATTAAAATTTTAATCATATTTTTAGTTTATTTTATCATATTGATTATCGTGAATTGTAAACTACCTATTTTTTTACTAGACATCTAAACGACCCATTAACTATATAGTTTTGAACTTGGGTATGGACTGAAACGAACCCGACCCGTATCCCATTAGTTTCAAAAGACGGATGTGAAGTGTAAGCTCTACGTCCAGGAAGTCTTTGACAAGTGTTTTAAATTAACACATATATCGTATAATTAAGTACATGTTGTAATAAATGCATGCATATATTCAAGAAGTGTCCATAAAGTTTGGATACGGGAAAGTGTCGGGTACGTGTCCAGTACGGGTACGGCTTCAATAATGAAGTTCCCGGGTAACATAGTGTGAAAGTAATCTATTTAAATAGATTCCTGCAGCTGGGTTCCCTTGGTAATTAGGCTTTCCTTACCAAACCCTTTGACGGAGCAAGGCTTTGTTAACTTTCCTTCTTGAAAGAAATCTAATGCTGTAGGCGTGGAAGGAACTGTGATGGAAGCATGTTAAACAAACATGAAAAGGATACAGGGGGTACGGTGCATCAACTCTGAGCAGTTATTTTGGCTCAAATATTATTCATTGAATCTACTTCCAGCCAAAATTTGACTAGTCCAGTAGTCCAGGCCACTTACATTTGACGTGCCCTCTCCCTTCATGAAACTTGAACTCCAGCAACCATGAGTGCATGCATTACTTGCCAGTGCAGCTCATGTCAATCACCTCCTCCACCAAAACCTCTGGCACCAACACCCTTACAATTATCTGTCAATATAATAAACCTCATATGATTCCAATCTCTCATCAAAATTATTACGCATAAGAATCAATGAAGCCAAGTGCAGCGAGCATGTATCTGGTGCTGCTGGCATGGGCTATAGGAGCGGGCCTCTTCAACCGTCCTGTTGTGGCCCAGGGTTCATGCCCCACAGTGTTCTACTTGGTGATGTTGCAGTTTACTCCGTGCAGTCTGGCAGTGGCGCCATTTGGCCCCTCACCACCTAGTAGCGCCTGTTGCAAGGCGATTAGAAGTATGGGCCAGGCTTGCCTATGTTCTCTCCTTAATGGGCCGCCATTGGCTGGTGTGGACCGCAATGCTGCCTTGCAGCTTCCAAGCAAATGCGTTCTCAATTATGAACCTTGCATGTGATCTCTCCGTCCATGATGAACAATAACATCATTTGGAAACTAGCTGATCAAGTTTAATTATTAGGCAATCAAGGAAAATTTTGCGATTGGTTATTGCTTGCTAATTTTAGGTGACCTATCAGCTGAGAAATTCAATGGCACTTTTGGACTATTTTGATAGTTAGGCTTAATAAGTTAATGAAGATTGGGACTCGTACATGTAAAATCTCTGTTCTGATCTTTCGGAGATATTACAAAAAGATTTTTCTGTTGATATTTTGGACTCCGTTTTGAACTTTGAGTTTTATCCAACCCCTTGGAGCCAGTAGGTTGCTGATTATTTATGCAGTAAATGAAAATTCTATAAGAATGAAAAGGGAGAACCTTATGCACTTGGTTTTTGTTCTACACTAATGAGGGAAACCTATCGTAAATATGTGAATATCATACTACATGAAATCTCCTTGCACAATTTGTATGGAAGAACAAACGATTATCACTTATGTTGCGAAATTTAGCTGTTGATTGTTGTCTACCTTTTAATAATAAAAACTACAAAAACCCATCCTTTAATTCAAAGGAAACGAATGTTGAGATGAGACGAGTTATGAACAAACGTAGTTATTGTAAGAGAGAGTAACGATGACAAGTGCAAGTGGCAATTTAATCACATGTAATCCACGAAGCTGATAAATAAACCAATTGAAATGTATAATTTGAATTGAAGGTTCAAGATGAAGTTCAACTGTGAAGGGACATGCAGTCAATACTGAAATAAGAAATGGTCGCCAAACAGGTTCCTTTCTCGGAGTAAATTGTATTGTGTTGCAAACAGCCTTTGCAATCTGTTCCATTCATTTGTCTTTTATCTGCTTCAAAACTTAACCGATAACTCTCTTTTTCGCGGGGCTTGAACCCTGTTGTTTATCCAGTATTGTTAGATGCCTTGATGCTCAATGATAAGGTTTATGCGATAGGTAAGTATTGTTGGATATTTTTAAAGAAAAGGCAATTTTGCCTTAATGAATTCTAATAAATTTTTGTAATTAAAATATGCAATTAAAATATGTTTTAATGTGTTTTAATTTGCAATTAAAATGGGCATAATGACTATACATTATGACGAACGTTACGAAATTTATTGAGGGATTTTGTAACGGCTCTTTTCAACCCCTATATAAACAACATATGTTGAGCTCAAGAAATATGAAGAAAAATGTGAAAAACTTATCTTGTTTTCTTTTCTCCTCTACATATCATTTTCATCTATACTTTAGTTTTACTTTATGGGCAACTTATTCATCTGAGCTGAAGCTCTGCACTCTCGCCCGAGTGCAGAGGCCGGGCCGTTTCCGGGGGGTTTTACCGCTAGGGGAGAAGGGATCATCTGCGTCAGGGCGATAGGCGGGTCCTCAATCTTCTAGGGCAGTGTTTACACGACTGCTCCCGTCAGGCCTGTTTCTCTAATTTATATTATTTATCTTTGATGTATTATTTATTTAATTTCCGGGTTTAAATTCATGCTATAATCTTTATTTATTTGATAAATTTCCAACAATCTAGAAGATTGAGAAGTTTATAGCTTTGATTTAAATCCTAAAAAGTTATTTTAAAGTTACTGTTCATTCAAGATAGTTACTGTTTATCCGAATTAAATAAAAAAAAGAAAAAAAATTGCTACTGAATTTCTTATCTATTAATTAACCTTTTGTTAAAAAAAAAATAGTTTTTGTTACTGTTCACAAAAATGTAACTGTTACTGTTCATTCAAAAAATAAAATCTTTTAATGTTCATTTATTAAAAACGGTACTGTTCATTTTATAAAAAATGTTACTGTTCATTTAAAAACAGTTTTTAATTTTATTTAAAAAACATTACTGTTCATTTAAAAAGAGTTTTTAATTTTATTTAAAAACATGTTACTGTTCATTTAAAAACAGTTTTTAATTTTATTTAAAAAACATTACTGTTCATTAAAAAAGAGTTTTTAATTTTATTTAAAAACAGTACTGTTCATCCAAAACAGTTTTTAATGTTTTTTAAAAAAATGTTACTGTTCATTTTTCAAATTCGAACGTTACTGTTCATTAAAAACGGTTACTGTTCATTATTAAAATAAATACTTTTGCAATTATTACTCCTTTTCTATCAAATGATTTTGTACATATAGGACAAGGTTTCATGGTTTTACAATGAAGGAAAACATAAGTGTATGAATAAAACTTGAGCTTCTTCCATCAACCATGACAGCAAACTTAAATATTTGAAAATATAATCAGAGAGATATATTACTATTAAGATTTTCAAAATTGATTGAAGATATTTCATATGCATGGTTTTGACAAGAATAAAGAGAACTAACTCTTTATGCATACATGCTTTGAAATATTTAAACTTGTTCATGGTTTAATGCCTTTATTTTTTTAAGCTATCAATATGGTGCCTTCTATTACTAACAATTCCATACTTTGGAGTGTTTATGCATTTGATAAGCTTAGTACAGAAGGTGGTAAAAGTGAATGCAGATTTGTTCAGCAACTTAAGTGACAGTTGTCTGCAGCAGATGAGGTTTTACTCTTAATACATGGAAATCATGAGGTTCGAACATCAATAGGTAAACCCCTCCTCGGCCTTATCCAACATATGTTTGCAGTATAATTGCTTAGGCAAATCAAATGCTTGCAGAAAATATTTTAAAGTTTCTATATACTGTTAAGGAACAAAAACTCATTGAGTGAACCGGTTTAAGTTTTCTTGGATTAGTTGGTGTCTAAGGCAAGGTTTAGGAGTTGCGTAACGCGCTCTGCAAGGAACGAGGTACTTAATTGATCTTTGATCAACCTCTATTACTATCCTTACCTGGCTAACTACCCGGGTAAAACTTTAATCTTTTCACTTTAGGAGTTTTGGTTTGGAATAAGAGGACCAGAATTATGAGAATAATTCATATGCATTTATTTAATTACGCTTCTTGCATCATATATTGCCTAATGATAAATGATCAATATATGAGCGAACCAAATCAAAGAGGTGCATTTTTTAAAATTCTATTTTATATGGTGGATTATGTTTCAAATCTTCAAATGTAAAGTTCATCTCCTTTATTGCATCATGATGGATATTGTAATAAATGTTCATATGTCTTTTTAAATAACTTGCATTTGTTACATGATTAATTACAAGTTTTTATGCAAGAATGCACTTGAAAATTTTAAAGCACGTATGTACAAATATTATTATTATTATTATTATTTGTATAAGAGGTGGTACTAGAAAATGGCAACATAAATTTGGAAGGTCTCTTTTGTAGACAACCAATTTAAATTTGGAAGGTCTCATTTGTAGGCAACCAATTTAA
>BQKN01061962.1:34148-47247 GCA_022839385.1 Asparagus kiusianus
GCAACCAATTTAAATTTGGAAGGTCTCATTTGTAGGCAACCAATTTATAACCTCTTATAATAGAAGAATTTTTAAAAATTTTATGCATATGAATTATGAAGTATGAAATATGTTGTTCTCTTGAATGCTCTGCATGTATCTATTATTAATATCATTCATGTATGTGTAGGCGTCAAAAAATACTAATAGATATCCCAACGCAGAAAACCACTCAAAACTGGGAAAATAACCCAAAACTCACAATTTTTGCTGTCTCGCCAGCGAGACAGTCTTTTACTGTCTCGCCAGCGAGACAGTCTTTTACTGTCGCGCCGGTCGAGACAGCATTTGCTGTCGCGCCGGTCGAGACAGCATTTGCTGTCGCGCCGGTCGAGACAGTATTTACTGTCTCGCCAGCGAGACAGTAAATTTGCTGTCTACAGCATTGAAATGGACAAATAACCACCCCAATAACTGCCCTACACGTGTCCATTAACTGCCAAGGGACGTGGGAAACAACGTGGGCGAAAATCAAGCGAATAACTGCCAAAATAACGGAGTTTGAAACGTGGGGAGGCAGTTACAGCAAAACTGCCAAGAATATTCGTTGGGCGCGACAGCTTTTTACTGTCTCGCTGGGCGCGACAGTAAATGTTCTGTCGCGCTGGGCGAGACAGCAAATGCTGTCTCGACCAGCGAGACAGTAAAACACTGTCGCGCCGTACTGACTTGTTATCGAGTTGTGTTTTTGCAGTTACAGACCCCTGAGGCTATAAATACCCCCCTAGGGTCACTTCTGACAAGGATCGAGCATTTTTAAGAGTATTCCAGAGCAGAGAGAGGAGAGATTTCAGTTCCTGGAGCGATTCCTTGACATTCAGGCTTAGACTTGTTTTCAAGAAGAACGACTATCTTACATCGATAAGATATCGTTTTCAATTCTGACTTCGATAACGAAGAAAGAGTCATACGCCCCCCTCTCACGATCTGAGATTCGGTGGTCCACGAACCAAAGCGTTCCCGGCACAGGCAAAGTCCCACAAAAGCAGTATTCGATAAACAAATTCTGTGTTATTTTCTTTAAAAGTTGTAATTTTCTTATTTTTCATTGTAATTCTTTGTAATCAAAAGAAGATTAATGGAATCATCAATGAAGACAACTTTTGACGAAAACAAACTGGCGACCACAGTGGGAGCCAGCGGCTTCGCTACCGAAGCCGCCGTGTCGCAGCCGATAAAGATCATCGTCAGCGAGGAGATCGAATACGAATTCGATCAGGCGAAATTCGAGGAGTACTTATCATCCTCGTCTTCAAAATCTCTCTCCCCACGCAAGTGCAGGAGGACTTCCTCTTCCAGGAACACTCTCAAGTCTGCAGTGACAATAAAAGCTGCAGATGAAGATTCTCACCCTATCGTTGCTAAGGAAATCGTCCGCAACACTTTTGCTCCAAGGGGCTCCACACCAATTACGGAGTCAATGAATTGCTCACCGGTGCTGACGAAGAGAGCTCGTCAGAGACAACGTCAGCGCCGTGCTCGACAATTGGCTAAGGCCATGCAACAAACCGACGGGGTCCATTACTATGCGGACCTAGAGTCGAGAAAACAGAAAATGAATCAGTTGCCCCAACGGCAAGATAATCACATTTCTGCGAAGCTTACGACGGAGGAATGGACCCTCGTCAAAAGGGCCCGTTCAACTCTGAAGGAACGGATACAGAGGCGAAAGGAGAAAGCCGCCCGCGCTCGTGCTCTACGACAACAAGCGCAGGGAATCAAAAAGGAGTTGGTGTCTAAAAAACCACCAAAGGATCGCAAAGTTTGGATGCCGAAGGCACCGCAAGCATCTGTTCCAGGCCCGTCTACTGCATCAACGGTAAAGCCCTGGGTTAGCCCAGATTTGTCTAAGTTCAAAGTCACCATGGCAGATCGCCTTGGTCCCTCGGTCGATCATCGAGGCAAAAAATCAGTTGAAGAAAGTCCAAGTCAAGCAAGCAAACCCTTGGTGGTTTCCTACACAGGGGGTCGTAAACACCCTCCTGTCAGAACTAATCCAGTCCAAAACGAAAGAGTACCAGTTCATTCTCGTCTAGGACCCGTGAAGACTCCACTCCCGCAAGGGGGTGTATTTAAAAACTTAACCTTGGATCGCTCAGAAACGACAAATAATCGTACTGTGCATGTTAACAAGGTTCCCAAACCAAAGATAGGTTGCTCAAATCACGGCAGTGATGAGTTGTACTATCGGAACAGTAAATCAAAGAAAAGGAATGTCCGAGAAGACGAATCGCATTGCGCATGCGAGAGACTCATCAAGGCAGTGTTGACGGAATGCGGTTGCTCACAAACTCAAAAACGAGTTTCTGTGTTTCAAAGACTTTCAAATGAAGCGTCAAAATCCAAAATAAGACGTTTCAACCAGAGAAAGCCTGCAAGGCGACAAGATGAATTCCCTGAGGTCACCATTAATATGACCGGCAGAGGAAAGCAACAGTTAGTCAACCCGGACCCTGATTTCTCTTCGGAAGGAAGAGTTGAGCGGGGTCTTTCTCAAAGAATGAAGCGGTTGCAACGGAGGGCCAACCGACGCCGAGACTACAAGAGGATGCACGAAGGTTTATCGTCAGAAGAAGAACTATCAGATACCTGTTCTGCGGTCGCTTCGGACGATACCGCATCCAGTGTGGGACGAGTGAGAGAATCATTCGCCATCACGCCGGACCAGTTAGCTCAGATACTGCAGGAAGCGTTGGCCAAACAACGCGAAGAGATCAGAGCTGAGATCAGAACGGAGATGGAGTTGACAATGCAGCAGGTGCGAGATTTGCAGGTTCAACAAAGTCAACCAGAATCAAGCCAAAAAGCAGAATCCAGCAAACGCAATGCCAAATCTATACAAATAGCTGAGGGCGACGACAAAGAAGACGAGACTATCTTCGACGATCCTCCTCCTGATAAAGATAATTCTGGGAGCGGTCCGATCAAGTCAACCGCTCAAGCTCTCTTGAAGAAGAGCGAGGAAGAAGATAAGAAGATGCAGGACCTCGAGAGTAAAGTTAATGCTCTAATGACGGCCCAGGAAGTGAAGAAAACGGGCATTCCGTGCCCGTATCCGAGGGAGTGGGATCTAATTCCTTATCCCCCTAAATTTAATTTGATTAACTTTACTCCTTTTAATGGCAGTGGTTCACCAACTCAGCACTTGATTTATTTCAAGTCGCATCTCGGCGCAATATCAGGGAATGAAGCCCTGATGGTACGGTCATTCGTAGGAACCCTGCGCGGGCCTGCCTTCGATTGGTACCGACGCCTGAAACCCGGAAGCATCAATAGCTGGGGAGATATGGAAGAACTGTTCCTCACTAATTTCTTCGATGACGACACGGAGGTGTCCATTGGCTCGTTGTTGGACGAGAAGCAGAAGAACGGGGAATCAGTTGACGTCTTTGTCAAACGGTTCCGAAACAAAGCGGTGAACTGCAGAGATCCACTCACCGAAGAATTCATCCTGCAGACATGTCACAACAATCTGTCTCTGGATGTACTGGAGATAATGGGGGTTGTACCCTCTAAGACCTGGAAGGAGTTGAAGGTTAGAGGTGAACAGGCTGAACGATTTCTCAAAAGGAGGAATTTGGAAAGGGGTCAGCCATTAAACAATAATCAAAACCAGAAACAGAACTTCAATCCTCGAGGCAGGGGAAGAGGGTCAGGAGCCGCTGTCGACGCGCATCAGACGTCACAACAGCCGCCTCAACAGCAGCCGCAGCAGTCGTCATTCCAGCTGGCGCCAAACCAGAATCAGCAGCCTCAGAAACAGTTTAAGCCTTCTGAGCCCAGGTTTCCAAAGGAGTATTCATTCAAAGATGATGAAGTGCCAGTCATCTTCAAATATCTGTTGGATAATAACAAGATTAAGCTTCCACCGGTCACAAACCAAGAGGAAGCGAAGAAAACCAATGACCCGAAATACTGTGCGTATCATAGGAGGGTCCACCATCCCACTAAGGCGTGTTATGTCTTGAAAGACAAGATACAGACCTTGATTGATGTTGGTATTGTGACCCCGAAGCCAAAGGAGAAGAAGGTGGGCGCCAACGCGGTCTCTATTAGCTTCGGATCAGTTCCATTATCCTGGTTTCAAGCCGAATCAGTGTCAGAGGTCAAGATGCAAACCATCAACGATGACCCTCATGGACAGCGCCAAAAAGGGTTAGTATCACATACGGCCCCTAACGGCGAAATCCTTTGGGTTCATCCGGATCTGCTCGAAGACGAACAGTGGACGACATCCACGTCGAAGAAGAGGTCAAAAGGCAAGAGAAAGGAAAAGTCTTGTTACGGAGCCTCGGCGATTCCTGAGAAGAACGATGAGGAGATAGCAGCTCTACCACTTTCTGATGAAGAACAAGAAGTTTTCGCAACAAGAGGTGGAAATGAATATCATTACCAGTATCCTGAAGCTTCTAATTCTAATGGTAAAACTCTAGCAGAACTGGGGGTGGATACGACCCCACCCGTAGCAACCGAGAGACCTCAGAGAGTTGTTAAGCAGAAAGAAAAGGAACCTCAACCCAAAGAAGTTCAAATTCCGAAGCAGTCTCGTTTCAGTAAACCAATTGGACGAGACAAACCGGAAAGTTCAAATGCCCCATACCGCTTCGATGTCATGACTCAGTTAGCCAATATCCCAGCAAGGATCACGCTGTACGAGTTATTGCGCCTCTCGAAGGAAACCAGGATAGCTTTACAAGAAGCCTTGGCTGATTCTGAGGTATTCCTCACTCAGATTAAACCAATGCCTGAAGAGCCAGAGTCGTCAGTGCAGCATTGTAATCTGGCAGCCACTAAATTCCCTTGCATCGCTTTCACAAAGGAAGATATGCAAGTCAGGAACTCAAAGCATGATAGACCGCTATACTTTACTGGATATATCGGTTCGAGCATGGTCAACCGGATTCAAGTCGATCCGGGTTCCGCTGTTAGCATCATGCCACTCCGGTTGATGTACCACCTCGGGATTCCCGCCAGCAAGTTAGCCTCAACGGGAACTGTCATTTATGGATTTAACACTAGCGGATCAAGACCGTTAGGAAAAATCCGGGTGAAGTGTCAACTCGGAGATTTGAAGTCTGAGGTCACATGCTATGTGATTGATGCAGAAACTTCCTATAATTTACTGTTGGGTCGTCCATGGATCCACGGTAATCTTATAGTTCCCTCCACCCTCCATCAGTGTTTGAAATATGTCGACGCTAATGAGGAGGTTAAGACGGTGGTCGCGGATAAGCAACCATTCAAGGGGTTAGAAAACTATTTTACTGACTCCCTTCTATATGGTGCTGAGTCCGAAACTGAACCATCGGCCCATGGTACGGACAGCGGAGATGAAGCTGATACCGAAGCCGGGCTCGATTATAGTGAAGGTCTTGTATTAAATGACATTGAACCTCTTGTAATCGATCTTGACGGTGATGAATCGTCGGACGAAAGTTGTAACTGGCAACTTGCCGATGAAATAATAAAAAATGATTTAGAGTATTCGCCTTGTCTTAATGACGTAATGCAGGAATTGTATGATAATCCTAATCTACACATGCCAATTCGTTCGTCCTGCACGGCGATGAAATATCTGCAAAATTCAGCTGGGACAACGGTGATCCTACCTGCAAAGACAGGGGGTGAGAAGGAAATAATCTTTGGGAAAGGGAATCCATCCCCAACTCCTAATCTTTTCTTGGATAGCAATTCAGATGATGAAAAACCTGGATGGCATTTCTCTCGGTATAGTTGGCAAGCTAATGATTACATGGAAAGACAAGGCTATGATCTCTCGCTTGGTGAAGGTCTTCATTTTGGTCAAGGAGTTAGGGTTCCACCCCGTTCTACTTATGTACCAAAAGGAAAACCGGATAATTATTATAGTCATAATAGAGGTCTAGGTTATAATTCGTCATCTGATGACGAAGATTGCCAACAGATCATTAGCCAATTGATAAATGGAAGCGGGCATTCATCCGACACTTCAATGTGGGACTCTGACACAAGCATCGGAGAGAGATTCAAAGCCCTAATGTCGAACATGGCGACAGTCGATCCTTCTACAACTGAAGAGGACGATCAATTACCTATTTGGGAAGACCCATGGACACATTACATGAATATCCAATATGGCGACCGATTCGAACAAAGAGAACCTCCTACTGAGGATAAAGTGGTCCAAATTAATATGGGTGACGAAACTAATCCGAAACCTATATTTATCAGTGGTGACCTTCCACCAGATGAGAAAGAAGAGTTAATCGCCCTCATTAGAGAGTATATCGACGTCTTTGCTTGGAATTACGAAGATATGCCGGGACTCGATCCGAACGTAGCAATGCACGCCCTCAACATAAAGTCGGATGTCAAACCTGTCAAACAACAACAAAGACGGTTTCGTCCGCAAATTATGGAAGCGATAGAAGCTGAAGTCAAGAAGTTGATCGACTCAGGTTTTATCAGAGAAGAACAACATCCTGAATGGCTAGCTAACATTGTTCCAGTTCTTAAAAAGACCGGAAAGATCAGAATCTGTATTGATTTCAGAGATCTGAATGCCGCCTGTCCTAAAGATGACTTCCCACTACCAATTACGGACGTCATTATTGACAATACTTGCGGATTCGAGAGAATGTCATTTATGGATGGTTTCTCGGGATATAATCAAATCAAGATGCACCCAGACGATGAAAAGCATACAGCATTCAGAACACCCATGGGGGTCTTTTGCTATACGGTTATGCCTTTTGGTTTAAAAAATGCTGGCGCCACGTACCAACGAGCCATGACGCAAATCTTTCAAGAACATCTGCGGAAGACCGTTGAATGCTATGTTGATGATTTGGTCGTTAAGAGTCGTGATAAAAAAGATCACATTAATGATCTGAAGACGATGTTTGATCTGATGAGAACTCATCAACTAAAGATGAACCCGACTAAATCCTTCTTAGGAATGTCGAGCGGTAAATTTCTCGGATTCGTCGTCACCACAAAAGGTATTCATATTGATCCTGACAAAGTGAAGGCGATAAATGAGCTGCAACCCCCGAGAAATCTTAAAGAACTCAGAGGATTGCAGGGTCGATTGGCATATATCCGTCGGTTTATATCAAATCTGTCCGGAAAATGTCAACCATTCTCTAAACTCGCAAAGAAAGGCGTGTCGTTCATTTGGGATGAAGCATGTCAGAAGGCGTTCGAAGATATTAAAACATATCTAGCGAACCCACCTATTCTCGTTGCACCGAAATCGGGCAGACCGTTTTTGATTTATGTCAAAGCGACGAGCCATTCGTTAAGTGCGTTACTAGCACAAGACGACGATAACGGTCACGAACAAGCGGTATATTACTTGAGTCGCACATTGGTAGGAGCTGAATCCCGTTATCCAATGATCGAGAAGGAATGCCTTGCATTGGTATTTGCCGTCCAGAAAATGCGACACTATTTAGTGGGGCAGACGATTTATGTCATCTCCAACATAAATCCGGTCCGCGTATTCATGACCCAGCCGGCTTCTATGAATTGGCGTTTAGCCAGATGGGCTCTACTTTTATCGCAATATGACTTGTACTTTAAGCAACAAAAATCGGTTAAAGGACGAGCTATTTGCGATCTTCTGGCGGAAAATCCTACAAAAGATATAGTCGAATTGTATGACGATCTGCCAGATGAAACTCACGAAGTTAATACTACCTCACATCAACAAGTGTGGCAGTTATACTTCGATGGGGCTTCTCGCGCAACCAATGTGGCAAGCGCACCCGGATGTTCTAAAATCTCCTCAGGAGTGGGGGTCGTTTTAGTGTCCCCGGAAAAGCATGTCTTGCCTAGAGCATACTCGTTGACCGGACCATGTTCTAATAATGTGGCCGAGTACAATGCGTTAATAATTGGACTCAATTTTGCCAAAGAGCTGGGGGTCGAATACCTCGAAGCTTTTGGAGATTCTCAACTGGTAGTTAATCAAGTACGAGGAGAGTATGAAGTCAGAAGTCCAGACCTGATCCCATACCATCAGGTTGCCATTGAGATGGCAAACTCGTTTGAAGGATTTTTCATCGAGTACGTTCCACGTCTCCAAAACGCGTATGCAGACGCATTGGCGGCATTGTCAGTATCATTGGCTCAACCTCCCGAAACAGAGCAATTGATTACAGTGAGGACTCACCAGCTTATCGTTCCAATTTATGACTTGGATGTTAAAGAAGCATGTTCCACAGCAGTTGAACCCGAAGTTCGAGACTGGCGTTTTCCCATTATCGACTACGTCCTACATGGTATACTACCTGAAGATGTAAGAGAAAAGGAATCAATTCGGCGAAGAGCGCCGAGATTTTACTACAACGCCACGACGCAAATGTTATATCGACGAGCATACGATGGTCTTTTACTCCGTTGCTTATCCGGTAAAGAAGCGGAACAAGCGCTTAAAGAGGCACATAACGGGATATGCGGTGCACATCAACCCGGTCCTAAGCTCTGTGATCGACTTAGAAGAATCGGGTATTATTGGCCAACTATGGTGAAAGACGCAGTCGATTATGCACGGCGATGTGAAGTGTGTCAGTTACATGCGAACTATATGCACCAACCCCCCGAGTATTTACACCCATCGGCAACATCATGGCCATTCGAAACTTGGGGAATGGATATCGTAGGTCCTATCTTCCCACCATCGGTTAAAGGGGACCGCTTCATTTTGGCAATCACCGATTACTTCTCGAAATGGGCAGAAGCAGTTCCACTTAGAGAAATAAAGACGAGTGATGTTATCAAGTTTATCAAACACCATATTATATATCGGTTTGGTGTTCCAAGGCGAATAGTGCATGATAATGGTCCTCAATTCGTCAGCAACGCATTCATCAAGTTCTGCGGCAAATTTGGGATTAAAGACGTTTCATCGACGGCTTATAACCCTACGGCTAATGGATTGGCTGAAGCTTTTAATAAAACCATTATCAAAATCTTGGCAAAATTGGTGAAAACCAACAAACGAGATTGGGACGACAAACTCGGTGAAGCTCTATGGGCTTACCGCACAACTGTCCGTACACCAACCGGAACAACACCATATGCATTAACATATGGATGTGAAGCCGTTCTCCCATTGGAAATACAGATTCCTTCCCTCCGTATCGCTCTCGCAACGGGAATGACAACGGAAGAACGTCATCAGAAACGTCTCGAGGAATTAGAGATGTTAGATGAGAAGCGCTTGGAAGCTCAACAGCAGATCGAGTTTTATCAAGCTAGAATTTCTCGGACTTTTGATAAAAGGGTCCGAAGACGAAGTTTCAAAGAAGGAGATCTAGTTCTTGCTGTGCGAAGACCTATGATTCTTACTTCTAAGAAGAAAGGAAAATTTGAACCCAAATGGGAAGGACCGTTTGTAATAGAAACAGTCTATTCAAACGGTGCATATCGCTTGGTTACTCAGGATGGCAACAAATTAATGATGCCAATAAATGGGAAGTTCCTAAAAAAGTATTACCCATAATACTTTCAGGATAACCTATGTAAAACAGAAAGTTCCTAGAGAGTCCTGTACAGGATATTTCAGGATAATCTGTTACCAGTTGATTACCATGAATGGAAAATGATCATGTGACTAATGCATTCTTATTACTCTTGTTGAGACGAGATTAATAACATTTAATCTTTCCTCACAAAACCCATTAACGCAATCATGAAAAAGAAAATTCGATGATCCGTAATTCCGTATCATGAAACCTCCACCGATCAGATCAACCAAAAAATCGTCGGTCTGTATCAGTTGACATGTCACTTCATGTCAAATTCTTATGTCTGAAACCACAATTTCCCACTAAGTAGTTTGTACAAATCAACAAACTCATTGTTATTTGTACCCTACTCCTTTTTCTCTTTTGGTCAAACCTTCTTATAGTTAGGACCAAAGCCAAAATCCCCTCTCGATTCGTTCCATGAACGAGAGGTCCACAAACTGAATAATCAAACCTTATGACAGTTAGGGTTATTCAAACCAATTCGGATTCTTTAAGTGGAGATCCCACTTTGAGTTTCCTTTGCATCAGGAGATAGAATATAAAATTCTTCCTCTCCGATTATGGGTTTATCTCTACCAACAAACAAGAGACCAGGAGATAGAATATAAAATTCTTCCTCTCCGATTTTGGGTTTATCTCTACCAACAAACAAGAGACCAGGAGTTGGGATATGAAATTATCCCCCTCCATTTCTGGGTTTATCTCTACCAACAAACAAGAGACAGGGAAATGGAATATGAAATTGTTCCCTTCCAATTTTGGGTTTTTCTCTACCAACAAACAAGAGACTCTGAACTAGAATATCCAAGTTCTTTCTTCACAAGCTTAGATTCGTTTTCATAACAAAGAGAACGTAATCTATCCACATTTTAAAATCCATGTCACATACACATGGGGGATGTTATCTCTATCCCTTATTAGAGATAAGCCTACATCTAACACATGTAGCCTACACATTCAATGTTATAGTTTAAAGTCTAAAAGAGTTTAAGTCTTTTAGCCCAACGTTATATGTGAAACGGACTTAGATAATTCACATACTAGCCCGATTCAAACGGTATCGGTAAAGGCATATCAAATCCGTTGATGGCTGAGGATTTGCCAAAAATCCTATAAGTATTGTGGTTATTTATTCTAAACAAGAATGAGTAATCATAATGAAATCTTAATAAGCAAAAAAAAGATTCAATATAATGACCAAGAGTATTCAGATAAAACTACAAAAATATACGTTCTCCAATTACAAAAGCTTATATTGACTAATCTGATTTTCAAGTTTTGACAGCTCTAATGCATAAGCCTGTTCAAGCTCAGCCGCCAATTTGATTTTAAAGGCTTCTTCGTCAACATTAAGAAGCGCGGCGACTTCTTGTTCCTTTTCAGCAAGTATTTTATCTTGAAGATTCAGCTGTTGTAACAGTTTTTCTTCAACCTGAATTTCCTGCGTCAACTCGGACTCCAAGACCTCATGAGCGTCTTTGGCCATTGCAAGTTCTTCCTCTAAGCGAGCTATTTCCGTTCGACTCAATTCTAAATCCCGGCGTAGATTAACCTTGGCTTGTGTTCTTTTGCTAACGCTCACCTTAAGTTGATCACTTTGGGCTCTTAACTTTTGGAGTTCAGAGTTGGCCATTTTCTGGGAGTCACGCCAAGCTTGCAACCTGGATTCCATGTGAGAAGCGATATAGGAGGGTAGGCCTTTAGCGCGAAGAGCTTGTAGAAATTCAATATGTCGCTTCAAATCAACCAAATAAGCGTTGATCGAATCGGCTAATTCATTATACCCTTCTTCTCTGAATCCTGATATGAAACGCTCAAGAGATTTTCTGTAACTCTCAAAGTACGAGCCTTTGAAGAGGATACGATCGACCATAGAGTTCAAAAAAGGGATGAAGCCTTGGAGATTGGAACAGAGGACAGCCTTGCACGGATCATCGTCGGCCAATAACGTTTGTATTTGATTTGATAATGATGAAGGAACTGCGATGAAGGCAAATAAATCAGTACAGAACATATGTATGTATACAAGACCACAGGATGAAGCTTACCAAGTTCAACGGAAAAGCCTTCAATACGACTTGGTTCACCCAAGAATGGTAGTCCGGATTCCTGAACAACCAAGGTTGATTCAAGAACGATAGCTGTTGATGCACCCGCTATATCAGATGGTTTTTTAACTAAAGCCTCAGAAAACGGCGGGTCCAAGCTAAGAGGTTCCTTAGGAGGGGATTCTACAAATAAAAGGATTACGATGATTATAACGGAAAGATAATCCGAAATTTGAAACTAGTTATGGAAAAAACTTACCAGCTCTAGGTACAACATTAGCCGACGTACCAACTTCTTCAGTTGGTCTTGCTTTTGTTGCGACTGGACTAATCTGGGGAGTGACGGTGACCTCTATCATCATAGGGTCCATAGGAGTACGAGGTTGAGATTCAAGAACTGATGATTGCAAATCAACCTCAGTTCCTGCCCATGGCACGAGCTCACGATCCCCTGGCTGATCAGTCGCTCCAGTGACTGTAGTTGTATCAGTTTCGACGGCTGGTCCTATAATTCAAACATTTATACGATTAATCAAGTCAGAAAATGTAAAGTAAGGAGCTTACAGAACAGAAATCTTACTCTCAGAAGGACCTGCTTCTGTTAAATTAGCGCCAACCGTTGATTCTGTAGCCGCACCAGTGTCTTTCCCGAACAACAAATCGGAAATTTCTTGATGATCGTCCTCTGAAATATCGATATGATAATCGAAATCAGTGAAGTCGTCAATTTTAGGAGTATGGGCGATTCCCCCTTCTGTTGGCTCGCTCGTTACGACATCTACGGGATACATTGAGTTGTGAATAACATATGAATACAGATGAACTTGCTCAAGATGCAGATTAATTTTACCTTTGTTCGTTGGGATAAGTTCAGGAGCCTCGCTACTTGCGCCAACTTCTTTTAGTTTAGCTAAAAGAATAGAAAGCGCACGAGTCATTAAAGGAGGCACACGGCACGACTCATTCATTTCTCGGATTTCTCTTCCGAGAGGAGAAAGATCAATACCTGTGTCCGTAGCAGATGGATCCATGTCAGGAGGTGGTGGAATACCAGCTGGTCCTTCTCTCAGAGCATCCTCCATTTGCTGGATAAAACTGGTCTCCTCGGTCTCCATACCTCCGGGAGAAGCAGCATCAACTCGCAGTTCTCCTTCTTCTCGACTCCCTACAGAAATTGAACATGAAATAAGCTTGAACATAAAAATTGTAGGGACGATAAAAACAAATAGTTACCTTGCTCATCTGAAGAAGCACTGTGAGCAGACGTCTCCTCTACAGCCGGAAGACGAACACGGGGTTTGGAGGCGGATTTCTTCTGCCTTTTCGATGGACGCCCTTTATCCTTAACTTCAGACCCTTCATGACGATGTTTAGTGCGTAATTCAGCTTTGGGAGAGGCTTGAGTTTGAGTTTGAGCAGAAGGTCGGGATCTTGGTCGACGAGCAAGAGGCACTTCATCTTCTTCATCCTCTTCATCCCCGCTGAGGACTTCCACTG
>BQKN01061963.1:0-31273 GCA_022839385.1 Asparagus kiusianus
GATGGCAATGATATCAATGAAGAAAGACACAAATTTTCCCGCGAACAGGGTCCAACACTACTGCTATAGTATGACATCCATTAGAGCTTCTCATCGATCATGAGATAACGGTAGGAATTCCTCTGAATTCGTCTAGCTTCAGTAGGATCCTTAGGCAAGGCACCTTGTGTTACGTAGAGGGAAATAGGATCCAGCCAATAGGGCATCACATGCACTTTCGTCTGCATGATGTTCTACGGCTGTTTAGAAATGCTAGGTTGCTCGAGAGTGTCGATGTAGATGGGCCTTGAGCTGATTCTTGAGCTAGTCGACCCGAACTTGGAGAGGGCATCTGCTGGGGCGTTGAGAGAGCGGGGGACTTAGGCTATCTTGAAATCCAAGAAACTAGCTAATAGCTCCTTAGCAGCTTTGAGGTATAAGGCCATCGTTGGTTCTTTAGCCGCATATCATCCATTCACTTGATGCACGACCAACTGCGAGTCAGCCAATATATAAAGGCATTCTGCCTTGAGTGCTTGTGTCATTCGAAAGCCAGCAAGAAGAGCCTCATATTTAGCTTCATTATTTGAGGCTGAGAAATCAAAAGAGATGGAGTGTTCGTGCATCAACCCGTTTGGGCTTCACAAGACCACTCCTACCCCACTACTAGCATCTCCGGAGGACCCGTCGACCTTCAACAACCACCATGAGGCGAACTCGGGTGAAGTATACTCCGAAGTGCGATGGATCTATGATGCAGGCTTCTAGACTGCTAGAAGTGCTGGAGACTCTTGTTGAGTCTTCTGTGACAGAGTGGCTGGCTCGTCACTCAACGAGGGTGACTCGATTAGGAAATCGACCAATGCTTGGGCTTTGATTGTTGTCCTGGGTTTGAACTCCACATCATGCTCATTGAGTTCAACTACCTAGGCGACCATCCTCTCAGAGGTTGTGGGGCTGCCCATTGCTTTCTTCAGAGGTAGACTTGTCTGCACAATTATGATATGGGCCTGGAAATAAGGGCGGAGTCTCCTCGCAGTGGTGATGAGGGTGAAGGTAGCCTTCTATATTAGGGGGTAGTTAAGCTCACCCGCTTTGAGGATTCAGCTCACATAGTATACGGACATCTGAATATTCTATTATTCTTGAATGAGGATGGAGCTGACAGCTTCGGAGGAGACGACCATGTACAAGTATAAAGTCTCTCCTTTATGGGTGGCTTAGCAGTGGTTTGGTACTCAAGTAGGCCTTGAGTTCCTAAAAAGCTTCACTGCATTCAGCCATCCAAGTCATGCTCTACTTCAAGTTCTTGCTTTCCCTCAAAGTTTTGAAGAATGTGAGGCTCCTCTCGAGAGATTTGGAGAGGAATCGACCTAGTGCCGCTATCTTCCCGTTCAGCTTCTAAATATCCTTTAGTTAGCTGTGCGGCTTGGGTAATCATCTATGGCAGCTATCTTCTCGGTGTTGGTCTCTATGCCTCTCTGTATGATCATGAACCCCAAGAACTTTTTCGATTGCACCCCAAGGAGCACTTGGTGGGATTAAGCCTGATTCGGTAGCGCCAGAGAGTAGAGAAGGTCTCATCCAGATCTAATATGCGGGCTAATGCTTGCTTCGACTTCACCAGCAAGTTGTCCACATAAGATTCTAGATTGCGGCCGATGTGGTGCTTGAAGACCTTGTTGATGAGCCTTTGATATGTGGCCCCAGCATTCTTTAGATCGAATATCATCATCTTGTAGCAATACGTCCCCAAGTTGGTGATAAAGGAGGACTTCTCCTGATCATGCTCTGCCATGAAGATCTGGTTGTTGCCGAAGAAGGCGTCCATGAAACTAAGAAGCTCGTGCCTTGTACTCTTGTTAACTAACTGATCAATTTGAGGTAGGGGATAGCTAGGGTAGCTATCTTTTGAGCAAGATTTGTTGAGGTCGATGAAGTCCATGCACATCCTCCATTTGTTCAGTGCCTTCTTCACCAACACCACATTAGCTAGGCATTCTGAGTATTAGACTTCCCGGATGAAACCAGATCTAAGGATCCGTTCGACTTTATCAGCAATTGCCTTCTATCACTCGGGGCTGAGATGTCTCTTCTTTTGTCGTACAGTCTTAGTGTGCCTATCGACAGACGGATCGTGGCTGATAACCTTGGGCGGAGCGCCTGACATATCTTCAAGACCTCAGACGAACATATTAGTGTTTTCCTACAAGAGATGTGGGCGAGGCTCCTCAGTGTGAGTCGACCGATGTGGTGGTAGGGTCACATACTCGACCCGATCCTTCAGCTGCTTGGTAGCAGGATGAGGAGTCTAAGGTGAGACTATCTGTTACACTCTGGAAGGAGGGTGAGTCTCTGGTCGCTAGTCGTCAGAAGGCGGGGGGGGGGGGGGGGGTAGCTAAAGTAGATTGATGTAGATGTAGAAGCTAACTAAGGAGCTCACTGGTAAAGACAGCGAGTTGCTGCTAGAGAGATTTGAAAAATCTATTGAGCCATTTCTTCAAGCTGAGCTTGAGTTACATAGCTCTGTGTGGTCCTGTATGGTGAGACTGATTAGCCCTATGCACAGAACCAGACATACTTTCTCGATAAAGAAAGTAGGCCCTATGGTGGGCGCTAAGCTGTTGATGATGGGTAACCAAACAGTCAAAAATTTTGGGATAAGATTGGTAAGGGTCCGCTCACTTCTCCGAATATCTAGTCATGAGTTTAGTAATTTTCAGCCTACACAAGTAGAAATTCATGAGAGGACAGGGCTTGGTTCTCCCATTGTACCTCCGACGATCAAGTTAGTTGATGAACTTGAGTGGGGAAATTAAGAATTGTGTAAGTTCTTTAGTGTAGTGGAATTACTCAGAAGCACTTAGAGCAGAGATTAGATCACAGAAGATCAAAATCCCCGCTATGTTAGAAAAACACCTCTTTTTATACTGTTGTCGAATGGTAGATCAGTCACTTCGGTCGAGCACAGTATTGCAGTAAGAAGTATGTGCTAGCGGCTACGTCAATACCTACTTTATAGGTGTCACTCAATGAGTGGCTGAGAGATCACTTCTGCATTAAATGTGAAGTGATCGGGGGCATGACGGTGCCGACGTGGTCCGATGAGTCTTGAAAGAACCCTAGAAGGGGGGTGAATAGGATAATGCTAATCTAATGTTATTACGATGCCAAATTAAAACTTACATGAAAAATCCTTGTAATATGATATACAAAAAGATACGCAAGGATAAGCAATAAGACAATACGTGATATAAACAACAAGCACAAGATGTAAAGAAAAATAGTGCACCAAAAACAATCGCAAACACAAGATATGATTACGGACTTTGGTTAACCCTCGACATACGCCTCCGCTCCTTACCTCGAGGAGATCTCCACTATCACTCAAAAAATCTACACAAAAATAGCTTCCCAAGATCACCGATAATTTTTACAATGCACACAACGTCAATCACACAAGCTACACTTCTCTAAGTGTTGGACTCCCCGTGCCAACTTCCTTAAGTGTTTGGAATTACAACCTTTACCTAGGATTTACAGCCAACCCACTCCTCTTGGAGTTAACCGCAGTATTTCTCAACCACTCCTCTAAGTGTCCTTGTGAATTATAACGTGTTTAACCAATAAGTGCAGATAAAGAATTTTGTTCTAAATAGATGAGAAAAAATATATAATTCACTCTCAATGAAACACTCTCACAACCCGATTTTACTTGATATGTGAAATACTAAAGCTCGAGTGGGTGTGAGTGTGTAAACGATAAGTAAAACGAAATCAAACACAAATAAATATATCAGAAATTATAAAGTAGATGATGAGAGATATCAAAAATTATAGAGTAGCTGAAGAGAGATTTTAGAAAACTTCTCTAACATAAGGAGAGATAGAAAAATGAAGATGAACGCCTCAATAACGAAATTGAGATCTTTCTCTTTGTAAAACTCTTTTTCACATAAACAAACACACTTGATTTATCTCAAAAACTATGAATCAAACTGCCTAAACTCTGTTCTTATATTTTCATAATGTTCAAATGGGTCTTGAGGGCTATTTATAGCCTCTCAAATAAAACAAATCAGAAACTAGTCGTTGCAGTAAAAAAGACATGATCAATCTACTAATAGGTATATCGGTCGATTGAGGAATTTGACCATTGGCTAATTCTAGGAAAAACAAAACAAAGTTGGTCGACTGATTTAATTGGTTGGTTGACTAAAAAGACTATTCGGTCGACCGATTTAAACATTCGGTCGACTAAAGCAGTTGCTATAAGAAAATAGCTTCTGCCAAGTTGATTGGTTCGATTGTTTAGTTGACTGACTAATGAATTTGGCAGTTAATAAAAGCAAGAAGATATAGCCAAACAACTCCAAAAATTATGAAACATGGGAAAGCGTTTATACATACGAAAATAAACATGTTAGAAGAGGAATTAGTAAAATAGCACTTCTCATTTATGAAAACTCATTATTTTACAAAACATACGAAAATGTTAAATGTGATTTCATAGATTAACAGAATTATCAAAAAATTATAAAATCTTTATATGTTTGACTCTGATGAAATCATTTCAAACAAGTTATCCACAAAGATATTCTAAAAATCCTTTAACAAGGCGAAACGAATATTGAAAGCGATAAATCAAAATAATGTGTGTGTGTGTATGGTTTGAGCTTTAAGTATAACACATAAAGTAAACACCTAAGTTACAAACACTGTACTCAGGCTAAGAATCTTCGTGAAGCTTGATCTTGGTAGCAGGGATGAAGCATGATAGTGAGTCTTTGACTTAAAATGCAAGGGCTTCATTTTAATTTCCGCCAACCTACAATAGGATGTTATTGTTAATATGTAAATCCATCCAACCTCCAACAAAGGATGTTTGTGAGGGAACCTGGCGAGCAAATGCAATACTCAAAAACGATGTTAGGAACTTTTAATCATCAAAACCAGATTAGACAATAGCCTCATAAACATGAGTCCTAACAATGATGTGGTAGGGATTCGAAATAATCGAACCGAACCATTGCCCTTCCAGACCTTGTGTTTGAGAGTAGGAAAGTAGGAAAAATTATAGCAAATAAAAGATAAAAAACCTGTAGGAAAGTAAACAAGAAAGAACACACAAGATTTAACGAGGTTTGATAATCGTGCCTACGTTCTCAGGAGCCACACCACACAATTCTTTGATTAATATTAAAGAAGATTATAATACCCACAAATAGGATCTAATCTCTCTGAGATCTCTCTGAAGAATTCTCTCAAAACCCTCTTTTTCTGATGTCTAATCTCTTCTAAGGCGTTCTGTATATATAGAAAACCTAAAACCAAAACAGACTAGGAATTCTAAAACCAAAAAATAAAATAAATTAGGAATCCTAATAACTTGTTACCAAAATAGATTAAGAATCATATTACCAAAATAGATTAAGAATCATGTTACCAAAACAAATTAGGAAACTTACTATCCAACAATTTATTTGATTCTAGTTTTGAGTCTATATCTCTTAGACTAACAATCTCCCACTTGGAGACAAAAGCATAATCAATGAGCTCACCCGAACTCTTCCTTCTTCACAAGCATCCTCCTACATGAAAACAATCCATTCTTCAATCATAATCAACCCGGCGATTCCAATGATCCTCTTGATGTGGCTCCGCCTTCATTTTCTACACGTGAAGGCCAACTAAAGTTGTGTACAACTCTAGTTTATCAATGGTCACTACTTTCGTCAACATATCCGTAGGATTTTGACTCCCTAAAATCTTCTTTAGATGTAACTTCCCGTTCTCAATCAGCGAGCATATAAAATGGTATCGTACGTCGATGTGCTTCGTTCTGGCATGACATACTAGATTCTTAGTAAGATGTATAGTGCTCTAGCTGTCACAATAAAGAACTCGTCTCCCTTGCTTCAGATCCAACTCTTCCAGGCACTCATTCAACCAAATCATCTCCCTGCTTGCTTCAGTCACCGCGACTTACTCAGCTTCAGTTGTAGAAAAAATTATAATCTTCTATAGACATGAAACCCAGCTCACTGTTGGCGATGCCAAGGTATAAACATATCCCATGGTGCTCTACCTCGTATCATGATCACTGGCAAAGTCTATATCCACGTACCCGTACAGTACCAACTCCTTCTTCCTAAAACATAGTGTCTTGTTTGTAGTCCCTCTAAAGTAGCATAATATCCACTTCACGGCCTCCTAATGCTGCTTTCCTAGATTGATTACAAACCTCTCACAACTCCCACTGCATGGGTAATGTCCGGGCTCATGCAAACTATCACGTACATGAGACTCCCAATGGATGAAGATACGGCATCCTACTCATATGCTCTCTATCTGTATCTGTCTTAGGCGATTGCTCTTCATATCACTTAAATTGGTTTCCAATGGGCATGCTAACAACCTTAGCATTCTGCATGTTGAACTTCTGAAGTATCTTCTTGACGTATTTAGCTTGACTCAACCTAAACGTCCCTTCAGCTTTATCTCTGCTGATTCACATCCCTAGAATCTGCTTCGTTGCACTTAGATCCTTCATAGCAAACTCCTTTGCCAACTGCTTTTTTAAGTTATTTATCTCCTCTAAACTCGGTCCTGCAACTAACATATCATCAACATACAATAACAATATGATAAAACTGGACTCAAACCTCTTGAAGTAGCAACAATAATTTGAATTGCATCTTCTGTAGCCATTGTTCTACGTGAAGTTGTCGAACTTCTTGTACTACTGTCTCGGGGCCTGTTTCAATCCGTACAAGCTCTTCTTGAGCTTACATACCATCTCTTTCTTTCCTTCTTCAATGAAGCGAATATGTTACTTCATGTAGATTTCTTCATCCAAGTTACCATGAAGAAAGGCAGTCTTTACATCTAACTACTCAAGGTAGAGATCTTCTACAGCTACGAAGGTCAACACCACTCTGATAGTGGTGAGCTTCACAACGGGGGAATATATCTCTGAATAGTCCACTCTTTCCTGCTGTTGAAATCCCTTAACGACTAATCTGGCATTGTATCTCTTGCTTCCATTACTCTCATGCTTGACCCGATAGACCTATTTATTATGCAAGGCTTGCTTCTGTGCAGGTAGTTGGACTAACTCACATGTCTTATTATTGTGTAGAGAATCCATCTCCTATTGCATCACATGCTCCCACTGCTGAGATTCACTCTCTTGCATAGCATCCTCATAGCACTTCGTTTCTCCACTAACTATCAAAAGCAAATAATCAAGTGATGAAAGATATTTGGGACTCAGTTTGGGTATCCTAGATGACCTCCTAAGCTTTACGCCCTAGGTAGTCATCTCTGCACCTAGAATCTCCTCCATTCTTTAGTCAGAATTGACTTTGTCGCCCCCATCTAGAAGTTCCTCTAAATCCATGTACTCGGATCCACCTGTATCTGTAGTACTGTTCCTACTGATTTGGCTATCATTGGCACTGTCCATGTTCTTGTATACCACCTTCTCATTGAATATCAGATCTCTACTTCTGGTGATCTTCCTGTTCTTCTCATCCCAAAGATGATACTCGAACCTATCAATTTCGTATCCAATAAATATGTACTTCTGTGACTTAGCCTCTAGTTTGTCCCTGACATGGTCACTGATATGAACATATGCCACACAACCGAATACTCACAAATATGAGAGATTTATCTTCTTGCCACTCCAAACCTCCTGTAGACTCTCATAATCCAGTGGAACTGGTGGCCCATGATTAATCAAGTAAGCTGTCGTATGTACCGCATCTACCCAAAATATTTTAGGCAGACCTGCATATAATCGCATGCTCCTGGCATGCTCCGTCAATATCCTATTCATCCTCTATGCAACACCATTTTTCTATAGTGTCTCTGGAGTATTTTTCTCCAAACAAATACCATTTAGAACACAAAATCTCTTGATCTCCTCCAGCTCGTATTCTCCATCGTTACCTGATCTCAGACACTTCACCTTCAGAACTGTCTCGTTCTCCACCATGGTCTTCCACTGTTTAAAGATCCCGAACACCTCTGACATGTGCTTCATGAAGTATACCCACACCTTCATCGAGTGATCATTAATGAAGGTGACATAGTACGCCGAACCGCCAAGAGAAGACACCCTAGCTAGATCCCATACGTCAGTATGAACTAACTCTAGCTTCTGAGCTTTAGGTGGTCTTCCACCCTTTTGAAAACTAACTCTCTTCTGCTTCTCAAAGATGTAGTCCTCACAAAAACCGACTTTTACAGAATCGATACTGGTTAGCTTCCCCTGTGAATGTAGAATTTTCATCTCCTTCTCGCTCATGTGTCCCAATCTATTGTGCAACAGATCTGTACTCTCTTTGCCAACTACAATTACGAGGGTGTCACTTGCATGTGAGGTGAGGTAGAGAGTTCCTATTTTGTTGCATCGGGTAAAAACCATAGTACCGTTTGAGATCCTCCAATAATCCCAATGAATATCAAAACATAGCCTTCTGCTCTAAGCTGGCTAACCGAAATAATATTCCTCTTCAGTTTTGGTACGTGCCTCATGTTCTTCAAATTCCACTTGAAGCCCTTCAACTGTATTTGCACATCTCCACTTCCAACAACACTACAAGGTTTATTATCCCCTAAGTATACTTTCCCAAAGTCCCCTGCCACATAGTTATGAAGAAGCTTTCTATTAGCAGTGGTGTGGAATGAGGATCCTAAGTCGATGACCTAGGAATCAGAATCGCTATCCACAACTAGGATAAAGGCATCCTGCACGATATGAGCCTCCTGTTCATTCGCATCATTCTTTTGTGCTTTACACGCTAAAGACACATGGAGCCCAACTATCCCGCAACTGCGATAGAATTAATAGGGCCCGCACTTCGTCATCGAACGTGATGTCTACAGAGATGAGTTGATCAATAATCGTGTTGAACTCACTAAGGTGTATGTGAAGGAGCGTCCTTCTGCCATCTTGAGATTGAAGAGTGTTTTGACGAATACACCTTATTTGCGGAAGACGGTTGCTCGTACATCTTTGTGAGCACTTACATAAGCCAGACCGCTATCTTCTCCTTCAATATGTTGTGTGCGACTTTCTTGGCGAGCGACAACCAGATCTTCCCTAGAGCCTTCCTATCCAATATCTCCCAATCCTCGTCTAACTCTTCTTTCTTCTTTCCCTTAGCCTTGCTCATCAATGGGCGATACAAGTCCTTCTAGTACAAATAGTCCTCTATCTGCGACTTCCAGTAGGCAATGTCTGAATCATCAAACTTTTCGATCTTAGATTTATTTTCCTCTGTCATGGCTCTCTCACAATCTTTCTGAATGAAACTCTGATACAAGTTGTTGGGGATTCAAAATAATCAAATCGAAACCTTACCCTTCCGGACCTTATGTTTGAGAGTAGGAAAGTAGAAAAATTCACAGCAAATAAAAGATAAAAAAACTTGCAGGACGTAAACAAGAAAGAACACACCAGATTTAACAAGGTTTGGCAATCGTACCTACGTCCTCGGGAGCCACACCACACAATTCTTTGATTAATATTGAAGAAGATTACAATGCCCACAAATAGGATCTAATCACTTTGAGATCTCTGTAAAGAATTATCTCAAAACCCTCTTTTTCTGATGTCTAATCTCTTCTAAGACGTTCCATATATATAGAAAACCTAAAACCAAAACATACTAGGAATTCTAAAACCAAAAAATAAAACAGATTAGGAATCCTAATAACCTGTTACCAAAACAGATTAAGAATCATGTTACCAAAATGGATTAAGAATCATGTTACCATAACAGATTAGGGAACCTACTATCCAACAATTTGTTTGATTCCAGCTTTGAGTCTACATCCCTTAGACTAACATGAAGACTATTGAGGCCATTTGCATGATGGTGTCTGCCAAGCATTAAATATAATGCTAACATGTTGTCAGTGGGAGAGGCTCGAGATTGAAGTCCTCTAGCTTGGACGAGAAGTAATATCTTTCGAGTCGACCTCGCGGGGGGTCGACTAACTGGTCGAGTGGGCTCGTAGCGAGTCACCTTCGACAAGAGGACCATTAAATATCGTCTCTCGAGTCAACATATGAGGACGTTGACTTAGCGAGTCGGCTAAGTCAGGATCCTTACTGGTCTTCACCGCCAATTTGATTGGGGCATTACATGTAGAAGTATAGCTATCCGTTGCTAGTAAAGGGCTGCACTTTGACGATTGGAAACACCATAAGAAATGTAATGGTCAATTGGAACTCAACGGGTCTTCCCTCTACAAATATGGCCCATCTCCAGTCCCAAGCCCCTCAGCCTCCTCCATAGCACCATAGGCAATCTGGGCAATCCGTCAATCGCCAATACCAAAATAATTATGGTAGTTGACCACAACAACAAAGGGCATCATTTACAACGGTCTCCATTCATGGAAGACGCCTTGTCTGTCAAATCTGTTCTAAAGTCAAACATCTTGCCATCAATTGTCACAATTGATTTAACCATGTATACACCTCTGAGAAGACAAGTAAGATTTCAATATCGATTGCTGCGTCCCCCACCATGTCTGACCTGGCACTTTTTGTGGATTTCACGGCCTCTAACCATCCCACAATCGAGATGAATAATCTCTCTGTGCACTTACACTACAATGGCGATGATCACATATAGGTTAGTAATGGTGAGTTACTCCCCTTTCGAGCCATTGGTAAAACTACTATTCCTACCAAAAATCAATACCTTCATTTATCTAACATTGTACATGTTCCTAGCATTATAAAGAACTTTTAAAAAGAATTTTAAGTGTTTCACAATTTACTAAGAATAACAATGTTTTTCTTGAATTTCATCCTTCATGTAGCCTAGTTAAGAATCTGTAGGGTTCAAGTGTTGATAGAAGGGAGCATTGAGAATGGACTCTACAAAATTTCTGAGTATGTGTCCTCAGGATTCTCAACCTCGCTATCACGTCTCTTTCCTCATAACTAGTCTTCACTAAGTCTATCTCTTATCGGTGAGCGCATTTCACTCCAAGGGTGGCACAATCAACTTGGCCATCCTAATGAAAAAATCATTTATCGTCTAGTTTCTACTTTTCAACTTCCCCTTATTTTAAATAAATCTTTCTCCCTATTCAGATCATGACAAGTAGGGAAAGGTCATCATTTACCCCTCCCTTCCTCTCATGTAATGTCCCCTCCCTCATTTAATTTGATTTATTTGAAGGTATAGGGGCCTGCCCCATTTATTCGATCCAATAATGAACATGGTTATTATAATGAAGTAGGCAGACTAAAAAGCAGTAAAATCAAAATTTTTATCCACCTACATCCTAAGATCTATACTTAGAAGAAGATCCAAGATAGAAAATTACCTGAAGTGTGCAGATTAACAATGCAAAACTTCGTACTCGTTGAAATATTGTGCGACAATTGTAGCGACGCATCTACTAGTATCCACACGAACTTGTTGGAACTCCTCACGTCAGTGTGCTAGCACTTTGAAGAAGACGGCCTTTGGAGTCTCTCTCTCTTTTTCCTCACGATTTCAGAAGCTTGATTTTTTTGGATGATCAAAAGGTCCATCTCATGCCCCTTTTCATAGGGCTGTGAGGTAGTTTATCAAACCCTAAAGAGATCGGGATTCCAATCATACGATATCTCAAAATATAATTTGTTCAAATCAAATCATATCTTTAAACCGTGATTGATCATATAAATTTGATTGCTAGGAGATAGGTTCAATGAACTTGGTTAGTGTTTGATCAAATCAATTCTGATCAATTAATCGAGATTGATCAAATTAATCCTTATCCAATTAGCTGATATCCTTACAACTAATCATATCTCTATATGACTTAATTTATATGGGCTTTCTTAATAACGTTCCAACATGTTTTTGTGTGCGACCCAATAGGTTTACATGATGTTGGTAGTGAGCCAAAATCCTTTTTCGGCCCACAAGTCATAAGCAGACCCTAGCAGGACATTATGACTACCCAAATCATGTAAAGGTCATCTCAGATGAAACCTAGTTCACAATGGACATATGTCGATCTCTTCATCACTAGATATCTTGAATGAACTCAAGGCAGGAAGCATGTCAACCTTATATAGTTCAACCTTTAATTTCTTGCACCTGAAGTTAGACTGACTTTTTAATAGTTGACTCTCAACTAATTAGGTATGGCCATGCACTTTCTCAGTCTATCTTCTTCGAGGGGCCAGAGATATCATACTCTCATTTATATGAGAGGGATAAATTCCATCTTGACCATTCACATCCCTCTGCATGATTCATAGCATACCCGATTGATACCTTTATTATTATCCGTTTAGGGAAACGTTTGGTAACATCAAAGTATACAATCCTCATGTAGGAAACCATGATAATCTTAGGTCAAAAGACCGAACATAATCATTGTATGAAACCTACTGATGACACATATAATCCATGCAGTGTTTCATAACGGGTCAGTCCAGTATCATGTTCACCAACATATACCCATGTGATTGACTTAATATCTCATATCCATGATCCGTGAAACATGATCATCAATCAATCCACATACTACCTATAAAATCATTAGTGTCCCAACCAATGACAAAAGACAAGGACTATTTAGAATAACATCACAATCTAATTACAGAGTTTCACGTTCAAGTCACATACTTAATGATCCATAATAAGTGATTTATTTAAGGGACCAAATAACAGATTTTTCATAGATGTTGCATAAACATAAATTCAACATAATCATCTTTGTGATTGGTCTCTAGGGCATATCATACTAACAATCTCCCACTTGCACTAGAGCCAATCATTCACATATCTAACGCCTATCGCTCTAGTATGCATCTCATGCTCAGCCTGTGGGAGAGGCTTAGTTAACGGGTCTGCAACTTTTCCTTCTGTTGTAACCTTACATAACTTTATATCACCTCTATTTATGATCTCCCGAATGAGATGAAAACGCCGAAGTATATGTTTGGACTTCTGATGTGACCTTGGCTCTTTTGCTTGTGCAATGGCTCCATTGTTATCACAATAGAGATTCACTAGACTTGCAATGCTTCGGACCACACCAAGCTCAAAGATGAACTTATTTATCCAAACAGCCTCCTTTGTCGCTTCTGAAGCAGCAATGTACTCAGCTTCTGTTGTAGAATCAGCAACTATCTCTTGCTTAGAACTCTTCTAGCTCATAGCTCCTCCATTGAGGCAAAACACGTATCCAGATTGCGATCGAGAGTCATCTTTGTTAGTTTGGAAGCTTGCATCGGTGTAACCAGTCACAAAGAGTTCTTCCTCACCTCCATAGACAAGAAACATATCCTTAGTTCTTCTTAAGTACTTGAATGTTTTTGACAGCTATCCAGTGACTCTCACCTGGATCTGATTGGTATCTACTCGTGGCACTCAAGGCATATGATACATCTGGGCGAGTCCAAAGCATGGCATACATGATAGATCCAATTGCAGAAGCATATGGAATCTTACTCATGCGGTCCCACTCATCTTGTGTTGTGGGACATTGATTCTTGCAAAGACATATACCATGTGACATGGGTAAGAAACCTTTCTTGGAATCTTGCATGTTGAACCTATTCAACACTTTGTCGATATATGTACTTTGGTTTAATCCAATTAACCTTTTCGATCTATCTCTATAGATCTTTATCCCTAATATGTATGTTGCCTCGCCTAAATCTTTCATTAAAAAACTATTTTTCAACAAGGACTTTACCGATTCGAGCATAGGAATGTCATTTCCGATCAATAGTATGTCATCTACATACAAGACCAGAAAAACTAGTGCGCTCCCACTAGATTTCTTGTGAACACAAGGTTCTTCTTCATTTTTGATGAAACCAAACTCTTTGATAACTTCATCAAAATGAATATTCCAACTCCGAGATGCTTGCTTCAATCCATAAATGGACCTTCGAAGCTTGCATACCTTCCCAACATTTTCTGGACTGACAAAACCTTCATGTTGTGTCATGTACACATCCTCAATCAGGTTTCCATTAAGGAAAGTTGTTTTGACATCCATTTGCCAAATCTCATAGTCGTAATATGCAGCAATTGCTAGGATAATCCGAATTGACTTAAGCATAGTGACGGGTGAAAAAGTTTCATCATAGTCTACACCATGAATTTTTTTGAAACCCTTTGCCACTAATCGTGCTTTGTAAATATGGACATTCCCATCCATGTCAATTTTCTTTTTGAATACCCATTTACACCCAATAGTTTTTATTCCATTGGGTAGATCAACCAAGTTCCAAACTTGATTGTCATACATAGATTGCATTTCGGACTTCATGGATTCAAGCCATTTATCGGAGTCTAGGCTCGTCATTGCTTCTTGGAAGGTTGTAGGTTCATTGTCTAACAACAAAATGTCGCGTTGTTCCATCATAAGAAACATATACCTCTTAGGTATGCGACGTGACCTTTCTGACCTTCGTGGGGCTGGTGCCTCTTGAGCAGTTTCTACAACGGTTTGTAGATCTTGCTCAGTTTCAAGAGATGTTGGAGTATTTTCTACTAGCTCTCGAACTTCTTCGAGTTGCAGTCTACTCCCACTAACTCTTTCGAAAAGAAACTCTTTCTCCATAAAGACACCATTTCGGGCGACAAACACTTTGTTTTCTGCCTTATTGAAAAATTAGAACCCTTTTGTTTCTTTTGGGTACCCCACAAAGAAGCATTTATCTGATTTAGATGTGAGCTTATCAGACGTCAAACGTTTTACATAAGCTTCACAACCCTAGATTTTGAGAAAAGATAAACTAGGACGCCTCCCAGTCCATATATCATATGGTATCTTTTCAACTGCTTTTGATGGAGCCCTGTTCAGTGTGAACGCAACTCTTTCTAGAGCGTATCCCCAAAAGGATAATGGAAGATCTGCTTGGCTCATCATTGATCGAACCATGTCCAACAAAGTTCGGTTCCTCCGTTCGGACACACCATTCTATTGTGGTGTCCCTGGTAGAGTAAGCTGTGAAACAATTCCACATTGTTTACGATGAACACCAAATTCTTGGCTCAAATATTCTCCTCCACGATCTGATCAAAGAGTTTTAATTGTTTTGCCAAGTTGATTTTGTACTTCACTTTGAAACTCTTTGAATTTTGCAAAAGCTTCAGATTTATGCCTCATCAAATAGACATAACCATATCTACTGAGATCATCAGTGAATGTGATGAAGTACTGAAAACCACCTCTGGCAATTATACTTAATGGTCCACATACATCAGTATGTATGAGAGCCAATAAGTCATTCGACCTGTCACCAGAACTAGTGAAAGGCGACTTAGTCATTTTACCTAATAAACAAGATTCACATGTATCAATTGATTCAAAATCAAAAGAGTCTAGAAATCCATCTTTATGGAGCTTCATGATGCGTTTCTCATTTATGTGGCCTAAACGACAATGCCATATGAAAGTGGGATTTGTTTTAAGTCTTTTGGTATTTATGTTATAAGTGGATATTTTAAGATTTAGAATATAAAGTCCATTCACTAATGGAGCACAGCCATAAAACATATCATTGAAATAAAATGAACAACTATTGTTCTTAAATCTAAAATCAAAACCTTCCATGTCTAAACACGAAACTAAAATGATGTTTCTGCTTATGGCAGGTACATAGTAACAATTACGCAATTCTAAAACTAAACCTGAAGGTAAAACTAATGAAAAAGTTCCTATGGCTAAAGCAGCAACTCTTGCTCCATTCCCAACGCGAAGTTGCACCTCGCCCTTCGTAAGCATCCTACTCCTTTTGAGCGCCTGCATATTTGAACAAATATGAGCTCCTTAACCGGTATCTAATACCCATGAATCAGAATTAGGAGTGGTAATGTTAACTTCAATAACATAAATACCTGAAGCGGAAGTCTCACTTCCCTTTTTATTCTTCAGATCTTCCAAGTACTTCTTACAATTTCTCTTCCAATGACCAATCTCATTGTAGTGGAAACATTTCGCATCATCCTATGGACTAGGTTTGGACTTTCCATTGGGTTTAGGCTTGCTGCTGGAGTTCTGAACTTGAGCTTTGCCTTTACCCTGAACCTTTCCTTTGCCTTTCCTTTTAAAGCTCTTTCCTTTCTGAATCATCATTATTTCTTTAGGCTTCTTCTTGATATTTTGCTCTGCTGTCTTTAGCATCCCATGCAGTTCAATCAGTGATTTCTCTAGACCATTCCTGTTATAGTTCATGATGATGGTCATAACTCAGCGGCAATGACAGGAGAATAATATCAACGGCCAACTCCTTGCCAAGAGGAAAACCCAACCTTTCTAGGTTCTCAATATAACCAATCATTTTGATCACATGAGGACTAACTGGGCTCCCTTCTGCCAACTTACATTGGTGTAATGCCTTTGTGGTTTCGTACCTTTCCACACGTGCTTGCTCCTGAAATAGATTTCGGAGTTGTACGACCATCTCATAAGCTGTCATGTTCTCGAACGCTTTTGAAGCTCTGAGTTCATAGTTGCTAGCATGAGACAGCTAGCATCAAGTGCATGAGATAGCTCGTTCCTTAATTAAGTAACCACAAATGTTTTGAGGCTTAACCTCTTACCCTTGCCTTAGACACCAGTTAAACAGAACAACCACTCAGAACTAGATCCTCCCACTACATGTGTCTGTAAAGAGTACCCTGACAAAAGACATATAGTGGGCCAAGATCCATATTTCGCTTGGTACAAGTGAGCTTTGGCATCACCGCTTGAACCTAGCTATTTAGGTAAGCAACTCCTTGCTAATTACATCTTATGTAATTCTTGGTTGTCGAGTGACATCTCATGCCTCCCAACACTATGCCTCAAGGCCCAAAACCGTTTTGATAGCCTTGTTAAGTTAAACTTCTTTCTCTAAGCGTTAGTGTCCGACACAAATTCCATTCATATTAAGATGGCTAATGGTGCCTTGCTTTGGCAAGCCCACCATATAACGATCAAAATCTTGATGGTTAAGAAATTGGAAAGGCATCAAGTAACTTAATTTTTCTTCAGGGACTTCCATAATTAATTCTAATAACTAGTTATGCATGAATTAGTATAGATATCATGAGCATAATTAAATGCAAAAGACAAAGTGAAAAAGAATGTCTTTGATGAATAACTACCCACAGCAAGACTTCTCTTAGCAATGTCTATCATTATAATCTTTCATGCTTCTTAATTAAGCCATTACAATAATAACTGAATTATATGCATAACAGATCATCAAAACATAAGGATGGGCATATAATTTACATCAATAAGCCTGCATATATTGTTAATCACAGAATTTAAATTTATTCATGATGGCTTATGCATTGAATCTAACTATGATGCCCTACGCAGAGTTTTCGGCGGTCCCTGATATGATCAATCAAATTAACAATGATTTAGATTTAATCACATATACATTAAACAGAACTTTTTTTAAATTAAAACCTTATATATAAGCTGCCGTTGAAAACCCTGATATGATCAATCTAATTAACAATGATTTAGATTTAATCACATGTACATTAAGCAGTATCAAACATGTACATATATCATATATATCAATTGTATTAAACAAATACATATATATCGCATATATATGGAGTATCTAGACCTAAATCTACATAGGAGGCTCTGATACCACTGTAATGAAGTAGGCAGACTAAAAAGCAGTAAAATCAAAAATTTTATCCACCTACATCCTAAGATCCATACGTAGAAGAAGATCCAAGATAGAAAATTACCTGAAGCGTGTAGATTAACAACGAAAAACTTCGTACTCGTTTAAATGTTGCGCGGCAATTATAGCGATGCCTCTACTAGTATCCACATGAACTTGTTGGAACTCCGCACGTCAGTGTGCTAGCACTTTGAAGACGGCGGCCTTTGGAGTCTCTCTCTCTTTTTCCTCACGATTTCAGAAGATCGATTTTTTTGGGTGATCAAAAGGTCCATCCCATGCCCCTTTTTATAGGGCTGTGAGGTAGTTTCTCAAACCGTAAAGAGATCAGGATTCCAATCATACGGTTTCTCAAAATATAATTTGTTCAAATCAAATCATATCTTTAAACCATGATTGATCATATCAATTTGATTGCTAGGAGATAGGTTCATTGAACTTGGTCAGTGTTTGATCAAATCAATTCTGATCAATTAATCGAGATTGATCAAATCAATCCTTATCCAATTACCTGATATCCTCACAACTAATCATATCTCTATATGACTTAATTTATACGGGCTTTCTTAATAACGTTCCAACATGTTCTTGTGTGCGACCCAATAGATTTACATGATGTTGGCAGTGAGCCAAAATCCTTTTTCGGCCGACAAGTCATAAGCGGACCCTAGTAGGACATTATGACTACCCAAATCATGTAAAGTTCATCTCAGATGAAACCTAGTTCACAATGGACATATGTCGGTCTCTTCATCACTAGATATCTTGATTGAACTCAAGGCAGGAAGCGTGTCAACCTTATGCAGTTCAACCTTTAATTTCTCGCACTTGAAGTTAGACTGACTTTTTAATAGTTGACTCTCAACTAATTAGGCATGGCCATGCACTTTCTCAGTCTATCTTCTTCGAAAGGCCCAGAGATATCATACTCTCATTTATATGAGAGGGACAAATTCCATCTTGACCATTCACATCCCTCTGCATGATTCATAGCATACCCGATTGATACCTTTATTATTATCTGTTTAGGGAAACGTTTGGTAACATTAAAGTATACAATCCTCGTGTAGGAAACCGTGATAATCTCAGGTCAAAAGACCGAACATAATCATTGTATGAAACCTACTGATGACACATATAATCCATGTAGTGTTTCATAACGGGTCAGTCCAGTATCATGTTCACCAACATATACCCATGTGATTGACTTGATATCTCATATCCATGATCCGTAACACATGATCATCAATCAATCCACATACTGCCTATAAAATCATTAGTGTCCCAACCAATGACAAAAGACAATGACTATTTAGAATAACATCACAATCTAATTACAGAGTTTCACGATCAAGTCACATACTTAATAATCCATAATAAGTGATTTATTCAAGCGACCAAATAATAGATTGTTCATAGATGTTGCATAAACATAAATTAAACATAATCATCTCCGTGATTGGTCTCTAGGGCATATCATACTAACAGTTATTTCATTCAATTTCTTGATGACCACTCAAAATTTGTCTGGCTCTATTTCATGCAGTCAAAATCTTAAGCATATGATATCTTTAAGTGTTTCTAGTAAAAAAATAATTCAATTGTGATATTAAACATGTACAAACTGATTGAGGAGGAGAATACCGACATTTATCTTCATTCTTTTAAAGCCGTGAGGTTGAGAATCGTGTTCCTTGTCCCCGCACTCAAGAGCAAAATGGAGCTCCCGAACAATGTCATAAAGATATAGTTGGCAAAGGTTTGCAATGTTAGCTCATGCATCCCTACCATTACAATTTTTGGACTATGCATTCTCAACTATACTCTATCTCATAAACCATACGAACACTCCAGTTCTGTAATATAAGTCTCCATATAAGTCCTATATTCTAAGGTTCCTAATTACTGGTTTCTTAAGGTCTCTGGTTGTTTATGCTCTCCCTTTTTAAGACATATAAAAAAAACTTGAGTTTCGTTCAAATCCTTGCGTGTTTATGGGTTACATTATGAAGCATAAAGGCTAGCCCTATTTGCATCCATCCTCTAAACATGTATACATTGCTAGAAATGTCTATTTTTATGCGGATAAATTTTCCTATACTACTCTTATTCAATCTCCTATAGTTATTCCGCTGAGCACCATGAAGTTGATCGAATAGATCCTCAATTTTAGTGAATGGGTATTTATCCTCGGTAGTCACCTCCTACAATATTTTATATCAAAATAAATCTTATCTTAGCATCATGTCTCCCAAAATATTTAAGAACTTATAATTCTTCATATTCGATTTTAATCCTCAATGTATATCATTTCATTGATATATATCCATAATCATCATGATCAAATCCCAAATATGGTCATTGATTTTCAATAATATAATATTGCCAAAATTATTTACATGGTTCTTAAAGTCATACACTATATTTTCTTCACAAATGCTATTTAATTATTTATTATACGAAATCTCAGATAGGTAATTAAGGTGTCTATCCTCTCAAATAATAATATAGTCCATCTCAATTTGATATATGAATAACTAAGATGTGCCTAAGTTGTGATAATCACATTTTAATACAATTTTATATGCTCATTATCTATTTTATATGAATAAATATGCCACTAATAATTGTTTTTATCTTTAAATGCAGGTTAATGAAGAATAAATCTCAAACTCTCATCTCTCAACAAAAACCCCTTGAATAAATGAAGAAATGAAGCAAAGAAGCCCATTGGAAAACCAATTCCCAAATTATCCAAAAGCCAAAAGCTAAAAAGAAGAAGAAATGGCAAAGCCCAAAAGTCCAAGTCCAAGAACAAAAAAAAAGCTCGTACAGCAACAGGAAAGGACTGGGTATTGATGCTTGCATCGATACCCCTATCGATGCTGGTATCGATACTGACGTACAGTTTGTTACGAATCAAATGCTAAAATTTGTTATTTTTGGATAAGATTTCAATCCAATGGCTCTCATTCACTGATATTTAGTATAAATAGGGGTAGAGAGTGAGGGGTTAGAGGTGTGAAAAATTTTGTAACTCCATTTGGAGAGGAAGGTAACTCTTAATTGAGAAAACCATCCAAATTTGTAACATTTGTTACAATTAATAAAAAAAAATTCTCCACTTCAAATCTTCTTCTCTTTGTTGGATGATGATGATGGAGATGAAGAAAAGTTTAAAGGTTTGCTTTTCTTTTATTTTTCTCTTTTATTTCTTTTTAGTAATTTTTTTATTATTGCTTAGCAAGGCCAGGTGGTTTAATAGGAAAGGTGGGACTCACGACTTCCCTCAGCTAAAGTTCTAACTTGAACGGGGCTTCAAGTTCCTAAAGGGGGAGCCATGATATGTGTGTATCTTCTTTCTTGTTTCGGGAGCTTAGCGATCCTCATGGGAGCTTGAGGATAGACGATTCTCATGATAACTTGAGAATAGAGGCGTGAGTGGAGCCGTTGGTGGCGGCGAAAGAAGGCAAAGATAGGAAAACGGTAAAGAAAATAGGAAGCAGGCAAGCACTCTGGCCAGTTGACCGGGCTTCTAACATCGGTTGACCGTGAAGGCTAGATCGATTGACCGATCGCTCATCGTCGGTCGACCAAAAACGGATACGCCTATAGGGTTAAAAACCCTCTCTCTGGTCGGTCGACCGAACCAAGCAGGCCGGTCGACCGGATCACGTTTCCTAGGTGAATCTAGATTCCTTTTGACGCGTATTCCAAGTTCCATTAGGCTTGGTTATTTACGATTTTGTCATCCATATTGTTAGACATATAAATAGGGACTGTTTAGGGTTTCTAAACATCAGATTAACAGAAGAGAGATTCTAATCAAGATATTAGAGTTTAGAGAGAATAGAGAGATTATTCTTTATTCTAGTGAGATTGTGATGGAGAGATTTTGTAATATTTTATTCTTCATAATCTAGGAAAGATATTTTTCCTTCACCAATTGAATTGTGTTGTGTGTTTTACTGTCTTCTTCTTAAAACCACCTTTGATAATTTCGTGATCAAAGGTGCTCGCATAGCAACTTGTATCACTCCTATAACAATTTTAGAAGTTGTTGCTTCTTATGGTCTTTGGATTTGGCATGCTTTTTTCGGTTTACCGAGTTAATGACATTAACATGTTAGAACAGTCTTCCATTTTTTCTTAACTTGCTGAAGGGCATGGTCCGACTGTTAATTATATAGCAATGGTCATGAATACACGATGGGATATTACCTTGCTGATGGTATGTCTGTCATGATCAACATTTGTTAAAACAATTTCTTTACCACAAGGAAATAAAAGAAAACATTTTGCTATACTTCATGAGTCGATAAGAAAGGATGTAGAACGAGCATTCGGGGTACCCCAATCACGCTTTGCAATTGTACGTGGACCGGCTCGCTCTTAGGATGAGAAAATATTAAAAAATATTAAGCAAGCATGCATAATAATGCATAACATGATCGTTGAAGATGAAAGAAATTATGATTTATCGACTTCACGTACGATGCTGCTGAGGAAGCTCCATCTATATCAGTGTCTCACGAACGTACAATAGATTTGTGTGAATTTATTCAGAATCATCATCACATTAGAGACATGCAAACTCATTCTCAATTGCAATTGGATCTTGTCGAGCACTTATGGGAACGAAATGGTGGGCTTTAGTAAGGGATTTGTATGCTGATGTAATATTAATGTTATTGAATTTAGTGTTGCAAGTAAGGACCCATTAGTTGATGTAATATTGATGTCATTGAATTTCTATATCAATATTTGATCTAATTTGATTTTTGAGAAAAGTTTCCATTTGTATAAATAGAACTTCATAAAATCTTCAAATACAATACATCATCTTCAAGTACAATACAACAAGAGTAAATTAAAATACATAAAAACACACTAAATAAATTATAGATTTGAACCGCCACCATCTTCCTTCTAATTTGAACTACCACCACCAAATTGTCTTCCAAGAATTTTTATCTTTAGCTTATTGTAATACTCTACTTGCAATGGAGGCATGCCATCACTGTTAATTGTCATAATCCTCTCATCTTGTTAGATAGCTTTCAATAGTATTTTTTTTCCTTTTTTTGAGCTTATTGAGCAACCTGTAGTCTGGCTTGCTCTATCTTTATGCGCTCTTGCTCCTGAACATAAATTTGATCAAATAATTCTGCTCTTTTTTGTTTCCTTTTCTTTCCGATACTGCTTCATTTCATCAAATAAACAACATAACTGTTGTAATTTCAGAAGCCTTATGCTTGTCTTTATCTTGTTTCAACCTTTCTTTTGTAGTCTTTCTATCTATGGGCCTTGACGAACCCTCAGTAGGACATTCGTCTTCCATGCAGTTTATTGAATCTAGAGTTGAAGGAGAAGAAGTAGCAGGACTTGAATTTTTTAACTTCTTAGATTTTTTTTTTCATTGAAAATTGGCCAAGCCACTTTGGATGGAACCTTAACTCATTCCAACAATGTAAAAGTTAAAAATTTACTCCTTGCATGCCTTGAAACATTTGCATCGCTTCCATAATCTAATTAAAAAATAAATAAATTTACTAACATGTAAAAAGTAAAACAATTAATAAATTATATAAATCCAATCAGTTTAAATAATTTGAAGCCACAATTAGTACCTTGTCATTCTCTGTCACGCCACTTTGATTTCTTGCTTCAATTTGATTAAAACACCCACAAAATTTACTAACTGCAATTTGAATAGCCGACCGATGGTGCTCTAACCATTTTTGATCACGATCGCTACTGAATGTGTTGTTTTCTTAATAGTAAGTTGCTACTCGGTGCCAAAATTTGGAATATTTTTGTAATGTCCCTTACACTGGATCAATGCTAGTGTTGAGCCATGCAGATACAAGCAAGATGTCTTCTTCCATCCGATATTTTTATTTTCACATCGAATTCTTTTGTAACGATACATCTTTTATCGAATTTTATTCGGGTATGTCCGGTTGAAATGATTGCTCTTCATATTGATCTTCCCATGGATAATTACTAGTCATCAAATTGATATAATATGAATTATTATTTTCTGCTATCTACATCAAGTATAAATCTCACATGAGTATGATTTAATTAAAATTCTCAAATTGTTAGAATATATAAGAAACATGAAGTGCAAAAACAAATAAACAAAAATAATTAAACAAAAATAATATCATACCTTAAATTGTAGTATATATGATGAAATAGAGGTAAACAATGAAAGAGTGAAGTGTGAAAGTGCACTTCAGGGTAGTGCCTTATTTATAGGGTAAAAATTAGTTAGATAATTAAAAAAATAGCTATTAGAGCTAAAAAAAAAATCCTATACTAGAAAAACAGCCTATATTAGGAAAAAACCTATACTAGAAAAACACCATATACTACAAAGACAACCTATAATTAAAAAAAACCTATACTAGAAAAATAGCCTATACTAGAAAAACACTCTATACTAGAAAAAAACCTAAAATTAATAAAAAATTATAAGGGGTACATTTTAAAAAATATTAATTAAATTAAATTAACTATACATTAACTCAATTATTTTATTTTGAATTAACTATACATTAACTAAATTTGATTAACTATACATTAGCTCCATTAAAAAAATATAAATATAAAATTATAAGGGGAAGGTTAAGAGACTTTAACATTCCTCTTAATTTGGGGAGAGAGTTAATGGGTTTGGGGTGAAGGAGCGTTTTTTCCGACTCATTGGAGCTGCTTCCCCTCCGAAGTCCCTTAATTAAGCTAAGGGGTCGGATTTTTCCAGCCCCTTGGAGATGCTCTTAGTTCATTTCTACACGGCTTGATATATAACTAGCAGTTCTCCAAACTCCTTGCTTGCCCTAAGCCTTCCAAACCAGTTCTCGAATAAAATTAAACACGCACGTATCATTTCGACCTTGCAAATAGAATAGGCAAAACCCAAGTGTATTTCTCCTGTTCTAAAATAGCATCTATGTCAAGCTTCTGTCTGACCATACCTCGAATGTTATCAGTGTTGGATAGCAGGTTCCTAATCTGTTTTGGTAACAGGTTATTAGGATTCCTAATCTATTTTGGTAACATGATTTATAATCTGTTTTGGTAACAGGTTATTAGGATTCCTAATTTGTTTTAGTAACAGGTTATTAGGATTCCTAATTTGTTTTATTTTTTGTTTTAGAATTCCTAGTTTGTTTTGGTTTTAGGTTTTCTATATATATGGAATGCCTTAGAAGAGATTAGGATCATCAAAAAGAGGAGAGTTATAATCAGATATTAGAGAGACTTTTTGAGCATTGTGAGAGGGAGATATTGTGAGCAAGTTGAGAGCTTTGATTGAGGGTTAGTTTGTGAGTTTTGTGAGATTGTAACCATTTGTACTCTCATTGATTTAGTGGAATCTCCCCATCCTCTCCCCGTGGACGTAGACAAATTGCCGAACCACGTATATCTCTATGTTTGTGATTGATCTGTCGTATTTTAGTTTTGGATTGTGCTCGTGTGTGATTGGTTATTCTTCTCCCGTGCTTACGGCTTGTTTAGTGAGCGGGCATGCTTCCGCATAGGCGCGCAACAATTGGCATCAGAGCTCAGATTTGAGATCTAGGGTTTTGGCATTAGGTGGAGGAAGATTCGTCATGAAAGCTTGATTCTTTGAGTTCTACGCTTCGGTGGAGATAGGATTTGAAGTTGTCGTTGGAGATCTCGCTTTCCTCGTGTGGTTAGGAGTTCTATTTGGAATCCAATCTAGGGTTTAGTTGGGTAATTTCTTATTCCTTTCAAAGTTTGAATCTTTTTTGTAATTTGGAGTCTGCGAGTATAGGTGAAGAAGTTGGTGAAAGCAGTAAGATGGCGAGTACAGTCCAAGTTGGTTTTCAGAACATCAAAATTAGTGTGGTGAAGTATGACGACAAGATCAACTTTAGTTTGTGGATGAGAGACGTTCAAGATGCGCTCAATGCTTAGAATTTGGAGGAGACCATCATGGTCCAAGAGAGACCACCAAAATATGAAGAGGCGATATGGGAAAAGATGAATAAGAATGCTTGTGGGGTGATTAAATCCTGTTTGAAACAAAAATTAAAGTATGATGTGATTGGGGTGACGTCTGCAATAAAGATGTGGGAAATTCTCTATAATAATTACCTTACGAAGAATGTTGAGAACCACTTGCACTTGCTGTGAAGATTGTTCAGATTTTAGATGTCCCGAGGCACCTCACTAGCGGCTCATGTGAACAACTATACTAAGTTATTGTCGGACTTGGCGAATATTGATGAGAAGATATCAGATGAGTACAAGACGATTATTTTATTGGACTCCTTACCGAATGAGGAGTATGATACCTTCACGCTCACTTTATTGAATGGAAGGTCTTCTATCAACTATAGTTAAGTTACTAATGCTTTGACAAACTATGATTTGAGGAGGAAGGACAAAAAGACTTTCCGCGCTAGTACTTTAGGAGAGACCTTGCCGACAAGAGGTAGAAGCTCATATCCAAAAGGTGGTAATAGAGAAAGGTCAAAGTCAAGAGGTCATCACCAGCTAGGAAAGAACCAATGTGTATTTTGTAAGGAGCAGGGACATTGGAAGAGAGACTGTCCAAAGATCAAGGAGAAGGAGAATAGCAAGAAGAAGGGCCCGAAGGCCAATGATATGTATGTTGCGAAAGGCAATAATTCCGATGATTCGAGATTTTCTCTATTGATTACTCTAGAGGTGAACCACTTGGATGTATCAGATTGATGCTTGATTCTGGCGCTACTTATCATGTGACTCCTAGGCGAGATTGGTTTTCATCATTTGAGAGACTCGATGGGGATATTGTTATCATGAGAAATGATCAATCCTGTGGTATTTGTGGGATATGTACTGTGAGGATTCGGATGCATGATGAAGTAATCCGTGAATTGAAGGAAGTAAGATTTGTTTCTCAGTTGAATGAGATAGCAGAGAGGTTAAATCAGTCTTTGCTGGAGAAGATTCGATGTTTGTTGGCGCATAGTGGTTTGGAGAAGATCTTTTGGGCTGAGGCACTTTCATATGCGAGCCACCTCATTAACATGCTATCTTCATCTGTGATTAAGGGGAAGACCCCTATAAAGATGTGGTCGGGAGAGCCAGTACACGACTATGACCAACTTATGGTATTTGGATGCCCTGCATACTATCATGTTAAGACTGATAAGTTAGAACCTCGAGCTGGGAAGACTATATTTGTAGGATTCAAGCGTGGTGTCAAGGGATGCAAGCTATAGGATCCAGTTGATAGGAAGATTTGTACTGAGTAGAGACGTCACGTTCGATGAGGCTTCTATCTTGAAGCTTCCCAGCTCTCATCAGGTGGAGAGCGACCCGACGGAGGAAATATCGCAGGTGTTGGAGATCGATGCTGCTCCACATTATTCAGATGGTACAGTATCCATTAGAGTGCCGGTTGAGGTGAAACCAGGTGAGCACGACGACGACGAGGAGGATACGGGTACAGTTGTGCGGATTAGGGACCGGCGACTTAGGTTCAGGATTCTATTATGGTTCGGAGACAGAGGAGAGACATACGGATGCCAGCATGGTATACTGACACAGTAGTTGCATATGCACTTCCGGTGGAGAGTATTAATAAGTTGGTACCTACTACATTCAGAGAGGTCGATCAGAGTTCGGAGGCTGATTCATGACAGGTGGCTATGCTGGAGGAGATGGACTCTCTTCAGAAGAACATTACATGGGAGCTTGTTGAGCTTCCAAAGGGACGGAAGACAATTGGTTACAAGTAAGTATACATGAAGGAGGGCATTGAGGGCACTTCATTGAGGTTCAAGGCTAGGTTGGTTATGAAGGGCTATGCACAGGAAGAAGATATTGATTATAATGAGGTTTTCTCTTTGGTGGTAAAGCATTCTTCGATTCAGATTTTGCTAGCTTTGGTGGCAAAATATGGATTGGAGTTAGATCAGTTGGATGTGAAGACGGTATTTCTTCATGGTGATCTTGATGAAGAAATATATATGACTCAGCCATTGGGATTCCGAGCTGTAGGGAAGGAAAACCTGATTTGCAGGTTGAAAAAATCACTATACGATTTGAAGCAGTCTCTTTGACAGTGGTATAGGCGATTCGATGGTTTTATGCTTGGTCATTCATACACTCGGAGTTAGTTTGATCCTTGCGTGTATTTTCGCAAGTTAAAAGGGGGTGCGTATATCTATTTGTTGCTCTATGTCAATGACATGTTGGATGCCTCTATTTCCCGGTCTTCTATATAGTTAAAAGCACAACTTTCAAAAGAGTTTGAGATGAATGATTTGGGTCAGGCTAAGCGCATTTTGGGGATGGAGATCGATAAAGATAAAGAGAATGATAAAATTTGTTTGACACAGGTGGATTATTTTAAGGTCCTACAACGATTTCATGTTAGTATGGATACGAAGCCAGTTAGTATACCTTTGGGAGCCCATTTGAAGCTTTTAGCTAACCTCTTACCGAAGATAGTTGAAGATCAAGAGTTGATGTCGAAGACTCCATATGCGAGTGTGGTTGGGAGCTTGATGTACGCGATGGTATGTATGAGGCCAGATTTGTCACAGGCGGTGATCATGGTTTCGAGATACATGCACGATCCAGGAGTGGGTCATTGAGACATCGTGAGATAGATTTTGAGGTACATTCAATATACGCTTAATGTTGGTTTGGTTTATAAGCGGGACACTACAGGTGAGCAGTTGTGCATTGGCTATATTGATTCGGATTATGCCAGAGATTTGGATAAGCGTCGGTCTATGACGTGGTATGTGGTTCACTTTGACCCGTGCACCGGTGTGTTAGAGATACACCTTACAGTCTTTGGTGACTTTGTTTACGACGGAGGCAGAGTATATGACGATAACAGAGACTGTGAAGGAGGCTATTTGGATTCGAGGACTTTTAGAGGAATTTGGTATATCGCAGCGGTTCGTCGCTATTCATTATGATAGTATGAGTACTATCTATTTGGCGAAGAATCAGGTTTTTTATACGAGGATGAAGAACATTAACGTTCGTTATCACTTCATTTGAGATGTTCTTGAAGATGACGATGTGTAGATTATGAAGGTCCACACGAAGGATAATATGAGGGATATGCTCACTAAGGTGGTTCCGAGCAACAAGTTTGATCATTGTCGAAACTTATTGCACATTCGTGATTGTTGAGTCCGTTGACGGTCATTTGGATGAACTACGGGTGGCTTGATCCCTTGGGAGAGGGGGTACGTAGGTAACCACGTTGGTGCAACCAAATTTGGTGAGACGACGCATTTGTGCTCATGTTGGTGTCGACTCAATTTTGGAAATACTTCGCCGAGATGGAGAATTGTTGGATAGCAAGTTCCTAATATGTTTTGGTAATAGGTTATTAGGATTCCTAATCTATTTTGGTAACATGATTCTTAATCTGTTTTGGTAACATGTTATTAGGATTCCTAATTTGTTTTGTTTTTTGTTTTAGAATTCCTAATTTGTTTTGGTTTTAGGTTTTCTATATATATGGAACGCCTTAGAAGAGATTAGGATCATCAAAAAGAGGAGAGGTGTAATCAGATATTAGAGAGGGAGATATTGTGAGCAAGTTGAGAGCTTTGATTGAGGATTAGTTTGTGAGTTTTGTGAGATTGTAACCCTTTGTACTCTCCTTGATTTAATAGAATCTCCACATCCTGTCCCCGTGGACGTAGGCAAATTGCCGAACCACGTATATCTCTGTGTTTATGATTGATCTGTCGTATTTCAATTTTGGATTGTGTTCGTGTGTGATTGTTTATTCTTCTCCCGTGCTTACGACTTGTTTGGTGAGCGAGCACGCTTCCGCATAGGCGCGCAACAATTAGGCACGTTTATGACTAAAAAAAAGGATTTATCAAAATTAGTTTTTGCCCAAAAGCATCCTCCTACAATTTTAGCCACTTCTGCAAATTATCACAACTAATTATCACCTGAATCTTGGAAAAATAAGAGGCTATCGTCTGCAAAGAACAAATGTGATAAAATAGGAGGACCCCGACAAATGGAAATACCATGGATATATATCACATCTGCATTCTGCATCTAAAAAGTAGAGCTAATTAAGAGACCTTCACCACAAATTAGAAAAAAATAGAGAGGCAAAAGGATCCTCTTTGTTGCGACCCTGTCGATGGTCATCATGCGGCTCCCCATTAATCATGACTGCATGCGTGATGGTCGAAAAGAGAAAAGACAGAGCCAAGGGAAATATTGATATTTTTAAGAAATATAAAGTGATGCAAAAAGAAGTTACTGAGAAGATTTTCAAAAGATAGCTGGAGAGCATTTTTGACCTTAGACTAATCAACTCAGGATACGTCATATGTTTGAAATGCTTAAGATTACATTAAAATAGATAGTTAATCGTGGTTAGACACCTCCGCCCCAGTTGCCAAACTGAATTTACTACGTAGTTCTCTATTGTTCTCATGTTCGAATATTTCAATTCGAATTCGAATTCAACACGAATAGAACATGTGCGTTCGAACTTGATTTGATTGGTATTCTAATATCCAACAGCTGTTCGCGAGTATTCTTTAACTCTTTTGCGAATTATTTGGTTCATTTTCGATTCGTTATCCTATACCAGTTTTATAACGAAGCCAAACTTGATACAACCAATGAACAAGTAACCTAATGTTAAATGTATTATTCACAAATAAAAAACTACTTATATTAGTCTATATGTGAAAAAAAACTTTGGGATGCATAGAAAATATAGTAACTAAAACTGTTGGATATTTTGTTCATGAAAATGCAATTTTGTCTTTGTGAATAGTCCCACATTGGAAAATGGAAGGTAGTCCAAGAGGTTTATATTGGTTCACATTTTATTGGGCTTTGAATAGTGTTTTGGGTTTTGTGGGCTTTGCATAACACACACGCACGCCTCGCCGCACGCACAATTTTTTGCCTTCTATTTTACCCTTTTTTTTCCACGTGACTCGTTAGTAACGGATGCAGAGTTGGCACGGGAAGTTACGCGAATCCTGCGTAACGTATGCGGATTTGGAGCATCGGATCTATGGCCTTCAGCTCCTATATATTCAGAGGTTCTACTCCTTGGAAGACACAAGAAAAACGAGCATTCTTCCTCCCTTTTGAAAACCAGTTTTACTTGTTCTCTTGCTTTGAAAATTTCGGCTATTATTTTATTTTCCGGGCAACCATCTTCGTCTGAGCAGAAGCTCTACTACTCTCTCCCGAGTACAGAGGCCGTCCATTTTCCGGGGGCTTTTACCGTTAGGGGGAGAGGATCGACTTCGCCTGGCGATAGGCGGGTCCTATATCTTCTAGGGCAGTGAAATCACGACTGCACCCGTTTAGGCCTGGTGTTCTAACTTTTTAATTTTGGATTTATACTAATTATTTTTCTTTTTTGGCGGCAATCTATAAGATAGAGATTTTTTATTGCTGTTAGTTTAGATCTAAAATTAATTGCTTTTAATTATTACATAATTTTATGTTAATTTTGTGTTAAATTAATTTAAAAAATTACTGTTCATCGGTTTTACTATTCACCCGATTCCATCTTGTTCCTGCTCAGAGGTATTTTGTTTATATTAAAAAAGTTAATTTTTTGTT